>NW_004624801.1:1963114-1984164 GCF_000247695.1 Heterocephalus glaber
TGGCAAATACAATGCAGAAGATCATCAAGAAGATCATACACCTTGACCAAGTGGGATTCATCCCAGGGATGCAGGGATGGTTCAATATACACAAATCAGTCAATGTAATACATTATGTCAATAGAGCCAAGGACAAAAATCATATGATCATCTCAATAGATGCAGAAAAAGCATTTGACAAAATCCAACATGCATTTATGATAAAACCGTATGAAACACTGGAATAGACAATCTCTACCTCAATCTCATAAAAGCCATCTATGAAAAACCAGCAGCCAATATCATATTAAATGGTGAAAAACTGAAATCCTTCACACTAAAATCAGGACTAAGACAAGGATGTAAACTATCACAACTCCTGTTCAATATAGTTTTAGAAACATTAGCCACGGCAATTAGACAAGGGAAAGAAATATAGGGAATAAAAATAAGAAATGAAGAAGTCAAATTGTCATTATTTGCAATAACATGATAATCTATAGAGAAGACCCCAAGAAGTTCACCAAAAGTCTTCTAGACTTAATAACCAAATTCGGTGAAATAGCTGGATACAAGGTCAGCACACAAAAATCAATAGCTTTCCTCTACATGAACAAAAGACTCACTGAGAGAGAAATAGGGCAAACAATTCCTTTCACAGTAGGACCCAAAAAACTGAAATACCTAGGAATCAACCTAGCAAAAGAAGTCAGACCTCTTCTCTGAAAACTGTAGCACTCGGAAAAAGAGAGATTGAAGATGACATGGAAAGACAAGCCCTGCTCCTGGGTAGGAAGGATCAACATAGTGAAAATGGCCATACTTCCAAAACTCCTATATAGATTCAATGCAATCCCAATTGAGATCCCAGTAGCATACTTCATGGACCTTGAGAAAACAATCCACAAATTCATTTGGAAGAAGAAGAGACCTAGAATAGCAAAAGCAATTCTAGGTAACAGAGACATGGCAGGGGGTATCACAACCCCCAACTTGAAACTAGAATACAAAGCTACTGTGATAAAAACAAAAAACAAAAAAACAGCATGGAGTACCATACCCAAGGACCAGTGGAAAAGATTAGAAGATGCAGAAACAACTCCAGACACACTCAGCCACCTCATCTTTGACAAAGGAGCCAAACACATTCACTACAGGGAAGATAGCCTCTGGAAAAATTAGCTTTCAACTTGCCAAAGATTAAAACTACACCTATATCTCTCACCATGCACTAAACTGAAATCAAAATGGATTAAACATCTAAATATTAAAACAGAAACGCTAACCCGGCTGGAGCAGAGGTTAGGTAGAGCTCTTGGACACTTTGGTGTAGGAAAAGATTTTATGAACAAAACCTCAGTTGCCTATTGACTAGCACAAACAATCAACAAGTGGAATATCTTCTTACTAAAAAGCTTCTGCACAGCAAGAGAAACCACCGACAGTGTGAAGAGACAGCCTACAATATGGGAAAAAATTTTCATCTGCTGTTCCTCAAAGATCTACTATCTAGAATCCATAAAGAACTTTAAAATATAAGACCTCCCAAATTTAAAGACCCAGTCCAAAAATGGGCATTTGAAATGAACATACGTTTCTCAGACAAAGAAGTAGAAATAGCAAATAAACATATGAAAAATGTTCAACATCACTGGTCCTTTGACAGATGCAAATGAACACAACACTGAGATTCCACCTCACCCCAGAAAGAATGGCTGCTATCATGAAATCAACCAATAACAAATGCTGGCGGGGCTGTGGGGAAAGAGGAACCCTGCTCCACTGCTTGTGGGAGTGTAGACTGGTGCCACCACTGTCTAAATCAGTGTGAAGATACCTCAAAGAACTAGGACTGGAAGTCCCTTTTGACCCAGCTATTCCCCTGCTGGATATCTTCCCCAAAGCATTTAAAGAATCATACCACAGTGATATATGTGCACCCGTGTTCATAGCAGCACAGTTTGTAATAGCTAAAACTTGGAAGCAGCCCAATTGCCCATCAACTGGAGACTGGATAAAGAAAATGTGGGGTTTTTTTATAAAATGGAGTACTACTCAGCCATAAAGAATGAGAAACTAGAGACATTTATAGCTAAATGGATGCACAATGAGGTGATCCTCTTAAATGAAATAAATAGGACACACATGTATAAATACTTAATAGTTTCTCTAGAGAAACTGAAAGTGTAAATAAAGACTAAAAGGTATAATAGATAATGTGAAATAGGAAGAAAAGTGGCAAAGGGGAAGGGGAAGTGGGAGGGGCAGGGGAATGTAAAGAAGGGAATGGAATTAATATGAGAAAATGAAAAAATGGAAACAAAGTCTTTGTAAATAGGGAGGGGCGGAGGGGTTGAAGGGAAGGTAGGGGAAGGGGGAAAAAATAATTATCAAGACAGACTATGTAAAGGTGCAAATTTCCAATGATGAATGTCATTGTATTGTATACCTAAAATGTACCAATATAACAGAATTTTTTTAAAAAACCGATCTGATGATTCATGTGTTCAAAAATGTCTGCTACTTTCAGTGTTTCCTAACCTCTGAGACAAACTGTACAAGTATAAATACATTTCAAGGGAAAAAAAGCAAAGGAAAGCAAAACTAAACTGGGTTTAGGTCTTTTCAAAATAACCAGCATCACATTCACTGTGAAGTCACCCCTCATTAGCAGCCATTCCTCCTGCCAGCAGGTGACTTGAAATTGAAGAACTCAGAAGAGCAGATAATAAAGTCGAGTGGGAGACACTTCCTGTTTTCATTCTGAATGCTGAAACTATATACAACTGTTTGAGTTCCATTAATGTCTCTATGAGTCATCATACTGACTTCAAATCAACTACATGCCCCCAAGTCATTCATGTGGCATTTTGTTCTAAAGCATGAATTCTTTGGTGTGTTAAAATCCCAAGAAGAAAACTCCATAAATTCACAAAAACTACCAGATATAAACATGCTCCTACTTTCACTATATATCACTCCAAACGCATGATGTATCTGGAGTTTCCTGTTCTTGTTAAAAATATTTGAAACCTTGCTGCATGGGGATTAAATAGGATACTTTCTAGTGTTGGTCCTAGGTACATTGGTTCAAAAGTCTAGCTGTATTCTCTATAAAAAGCACCATCATTTTACTTAACCTGCTTGAAACATTGACTATTTGATGAGAAGGTATTACAATTGTTGCATAGTAAACTAGGAATGATCCACTTTTCACAAACAAAATAACCAGAAAACCCTTGGTTTATTATCTAAGAGACACACAACTCCTAGGATACTTCTGAGGTTCCAACTAGAGTGCAGAAAAGTCTTATATCCATAATGCAGGGGTCAGTAGGAGGAGAGAGCTAAGTTAATTTTCTTCTTCAAACAGTCTGCACAATGTCATAACAACAGCTGAAGTGAAGACAAGATAGACATTAGCAACCTGAGTTTATCCTGACACAGCTGAAACACCTTCAGTTGAATGGAACAATGTCCTCAATCCTTTTAGGACCGAGGTCGGACTGCAAGTCAATTGTGTGTGCAGACCCTTGGGCTTTAGGTGTTGTTTTGGTGGTTTGGTAGTTGAAATGCTACTGATTGGCACTTTAAAACACATATGGGCATACATACACACACACACACACACACACACACAGACTTTAACAAGTGCACTTTGTTCTTCAGCTCAGTTGGGATGCTTCCAACTTCAAAAGCGAAACTCAAAATGAAGCTGGTTACATGCTAGGCTAATGTGTCTTCCTATTTCGTGTGCCAAGAAATCTCAGATAGAGCAGATCCAAGACTGGATAATGTGGTGGATCAAAGATGCCGTCAAAGACTCGTCACCTGCCTCCTTGTTTCTCTGCCATTTTCAGATACTAGCTTTGTTCTTGGCTTGGACACCTCTGCGATGCGAGGTCGACACTGAGTTTCCAGGCATCACAAGAAGACACAGCCATGACAAGCAGTGGAAGGCAAGGCTTCTCTTTCTCACGTCTCCTCTTATTAAGGCAGAAAACCTGTCCTAGAAACCCCTTAGCACACTTTCTCTCACTTTTCATTGGCCAAAATTGCACTGTTCTTTCCCATACAATCCACAGATCAATAGAATGCATTTAATTTTGTTCAAAAGGACTGAGAGGAAGGAAATTTGGGTTGTATTTAATGAGCAGTAACTTCTATAGTCTCTAATCTAGCTAGGCTATTCTTGATTCTAATCACTATAAAAAGAATTTTTAAAGGCAGTTAATTAGAAGAAGAATCAGGTATTTAATTTAAAACAAATAATAATGCAAGACAGAGAGATATTAAGAACAGTTAACTAATTGATATTTGTGCATACATATACACATAGTGAATTTGTCTCTTAAATATGCAATCAAATATATTTTAAAAGTAAAAATGAAACGTGCTGAACATAGAACAGAGTGACTCTTAGAGTGACACGAAGTTAAGATAAAAAGTATTTTCTAGTCTATATAAATGATAGGAAATTATTTGTTGCTTATGCATTGCTTTGGTTTTTTCATTTGACCATTTGGGACTTTGTATTTTGGGCCTTCTTCTGTAAGATTTCTTGAAACCTTTAGGAACTAGAAATTTCAAAGACCCAGGAACTTAGTAGTTCTCTGCTATCTCAGTGCCCTGCTTAATCTCTTCATCATATTTTATTTACCCAGCTCCTTCCTATCAATTCAGGATGAAGGAGGACATTGGGCACTGCTAAAATCACAGGCATTGAAGGATGCAAACTGAAGAAGAGAAAGTGAAGCACTGGCTGGCGAAAATAAAAAGAGAGTATTGATAGCCACAATGTAGCCAGACAGACTCACGGCCAAGTTCATTCACCATCCAGTCCCCTCTTCCTGCTAGCCATAGGCGAATGAGCTGAAGATCATGTTATGCCAGCAAGTCCACCAGCAACACGCTAGGAGCCCCTGGCAGTCCTGGCAAGGACAGGAGATGCTCCTTCATCTTTCCAAAAAGCAGTTCTCTGAACAAAGTCAGGCCAGCTCCATCAGCTACACACGGGCTGCCCCTGTCTGCAAAGCCTACCTCCCTGCTGACTGAAAAGCACTGGCCTAGGCCTGGGCCTCCATAGGTCATTGCTGTCCTTGCATGAATACTGTGGGTGCATCATCAAAGTCATCATAAAAAGCATTGATTCTTAGTCTTCTATACTCACTTTCAGAAATGAATACCCCAGTTTCTCTAACCTGCAACCACTATCATGATCACCGTATCATCACCTCTTCCTACCACTGTAGGAAATTCACATAAACACAAGAAAATCAAGTTTTCTGCATTCATCCAGACTATGCCACTTCTCCCTCTGGGAAAGTAGACCTAAATGAACTAGAGAGGGTGGTCAGGAAGAAAAGTAAAATATAAACAACATGTCCCACATAGGCATGGAGATATAAAATTAACTGCTCCCATTAGTCACATAGTCTATGTTCACAGATCATTGAAATTCTACTTTAAAGTATGGAGAAAAAAATGGACAGGTGCCACTATTAAAGTAATGCAAAGTTTTTCAGAAAAAAAGAAATATTTGCATTTAGGTATTGTTCAAAGATCTGGCTCCCACATCTTTGGTTAGGGTGGAATGAGGCCTGAGCAGGTGTAGGATCCCCAAAGGCACCAGGGCCTCTCTCAGGAGCATCCGATACAGAAGCCCAGGCCTTGCTAAAAGTGGCCTGAGACCCAGCCCATTACAAGAGAAGATTTGAAGAACTGGCCGCTGACTACAAGTGGGGAAGTGAGATGAGTCTTCACCTGACTCCAGACTTGGTGGGTCAGGCTGCCTGGTGGTCTGCCC
Organism: Heterocephalus glaber; assembly: GCF_000247695.1. Next base: position 1,968,900 of record NW_004624801.1, read on the forward strand.
AGCAGGCCTCATGTCTGTCTGGCACAGATCTGAGACCCAGCACCAAGCCCTGGGAAGAACTGCAACATGAGAGATGGAGCAGCTGCTTAAGAGGGCATGGAGACTGTGCAGTCCTCTTTTCCAGACAGATATGTCTGGGCCAGGGGATGAGTTATTACGGGCACCTGGGGCATGGATTTGGTGAGCACTGGAGCTGACATCTTGGTGACTGCAATGCATAGTTCTCATAGTAGAAACCATAACTTACTTATGTTTCTAAAGAGACCAAGAGACAAGAGGGAGGGAGAGGGAGGAGAGGAGAAGGGGATGAAAAAAGAATTACAATGTATTATGTCCATGTACCCCCTAGCCACGATGAATGTAATCATTATGTACTGCAAACATGTACCAATAAATTTGGGGCGGGGGTTGTACAGGGGATCGAACACAGGTCATCGAGCTTGCACAGCAGGTGGTGAAACCACTGAGCTAAATCCCCAGCCCCCAATAAAAAATTTTAAACCAAAAGATAATAATAATAATAATAATAAGAGATGTTTATCCTTTGGTCTTTGCTTTCTAACTGACATCCATTCAGTTTACCATAGCATTTACCAGTGTCTCAGGAAATATATCTAACAAGACCTACCTTCACTTTTCAAAAATAATAATGTAGCAACTCCAAATTGGTAGACAACTATTTGCCAAAATGTAAAGGAAATTTTATGAGACACAAGGTGAATGGACTTGAATTGACAGGGGGAAAAAAGGCGATATACATATGACAAAGAAGAATAAAAGAATCTTGCCAGGATACTTTGTATTCATGCCATCTTAGCTTCTCCCTAACAAAGACAAAATGGCTACTAATTTCAAAATTAGGCAGCTATCAGTTCACTATGGGGTACAATTTTTTTAAAAAACAAGAAATCAGTTTATCTCTTCTCCACCTTCCCCTCTTCCTAATTCTCACAGGACTACATCCATTTAGGACTATATTTCCCAAGAAAAAAATATGGAATGGAGGTGGGAGTGAACAACTTATTCATGGTATCCTACAAAGTGGATGCGTAATTACAGCTCTATGGGTATCACAGGAAAAGTGTCTACTTCAAAGACCTGAGATTTAGATATGTATCCTGCAGCCTGAGGCAGTAGGAGCATGGCTTCCGTCAGGAGAGCGTTGCTGAAACTAATCAAAGTTCAACTTGTTCAGGGTGCTCAATGGGAGCTTGCTCTTCAACATTAGGAAAACAGAACTAAGAGCATTACAGACACCTTGTTTGATTGCAAATACTAGGTGGAGAGGTGTTTTGCTTTATTTAAGCATAAGAAAGAAAAGAAAAGGAGTAGGGAGACTTGAAATAAAAGAGAAAAACTTCTGAAAATTCCGGAGAAGACTATGCCTTTGAAAAAGACATAGTTCAAGGTAATCCTTTACAGAATGCAAGAATTTTCTTCTGTAAGACAAAGGTTGAAATCCATTGCTTTTCAAGCAGGCTGATATCAATGAATAAAATGAAACTGATAGACAAAATACAATTAGGAACAAAGGAAATTATGAAATCAAACAAAAGAGGTCAAAACAAACAAACATACAAAACAACCCGGGGCAATCCACTTTGCAGGTCCCCTCCTGTTCCTCTCAGACAGGAGCTGTCTATCCCTCAATAAATAATTCCTACTCTTAAAAAAAAAAAAAAGATACAAGGATTATTGTGCAACTAAAATTACAATAGCGCAGTTAAGATCTTCCGCTTGTATTTTTAAAAGTAGAAATGGCATGCAAAACTCTGAATCAGTGATTTCAAAACAAACTTAATAAATTCCTCCACAATAAAGAAACAAGACAAAAGACCAAAAGTGAGGAGAGGCAGATGTTCAATCTAAGAACTGCAGCTCTTTCCAAGGATGGCAAAAAAATGAACAAATTAAATCCTAGCAAGAAAAGCAATCATGAAATTCAGAATTAAAGAACATTTTCTAGAACTCAGAGCTGAATTCCTTAAAAAATAAATTTAAAAGATTCAACTTGTTTTGAATTGTATTAATGAAATTAAGACCACAGATGGATAAATCCTGACAAAAATGTGAATTATGAAGAAGCACCCTGCAAAGGATCACTCTGAAAGCAACCAGAATCTCAGATAAGTTTCCCAATAAGAAAGAAAATTTTCAAGAAGACATATTGCCAAATCATTCTTATTAAGAGCTGTCAAATGTCACAGAGAACCAACATTTCCACTTGTTCTCCGTGGATTCTACAGATTAGTTATCACATTTCAACACAACAGCAAATTCTCTATTTCCTTTCAACTTACAGACTTGACTTTGGGTCCATGACAAATCTCTCTCCAACAATTTTGAGCTGATAAAAAAGCTAGCCTAGCTGATGGCTAAACTCCAGATAATAGCTCTTCACTTGAGTTTTATTTTATTTGGATTTGGTTTTCCTACATCAAAATATCATGGATCCAATGTTTCCCTTGTGGGTCAGAGGTCACAAGATCCAGGATGCAAAAGCGGGATTTTCCTCAGACTGTTACTAATTAGCTGGAGACCACGTTTCAGGGAAATAAAAACCAGAAAGGGGAGGAATTTCTACTTAGCTTCAGGCAGTGGAGCGTTGGATACTTTATATAATATCCTCTATGAAAGATAGAATTTGAAATAAAGAAGATTCTGTAGTTTTTATTTTATGTAAAAGAAATAAAGTTCAGAGTCATTTAGAAAGAAACAGGTGGACAGCAATTAAGTCATTCAAAAACTATAAATAGAACACAATACTAAAGCAGGGGAAGAAATTTGCGTATACAGTGTGACAAAAGCTATAAAAAAAAGGGAATTACAGGATGATGAAAATTATTAAACTTTCCTGAAACTCAAATTATATCAAAAAGGGAGAAATATAGTTGAGTCCAGTGATTATGAAGCCATAGGTTGCAGAGGCTGGAAATACAACCATGTTTGTACACACTTCATACAAAGTTCTTTATTATGAAGTTTGACATTTAAAAAGTAGGTGAGAGGCCGGGGATTTAGCTCAGTGGTTCTAGCGCCTGCCTCACAAGCAGAAGAACCCAAGTTCGATCCCCAGTATCAAAAAAACCAAAACAAGGGGCCAGGGATTTAGCTCAGTGGTTTCGCCGCCTGCTGCACAAGTGCAAGGACCTGAGTTCGATCCCCGGTGCCAAAAAAAAAAAAAAAAAAACAAGCCCCTAAAAATAGGTGATCGATAGGCAGTAGCTTAAAGGGATTCCAGAGTAAAAGAAAAAAGTCAAGACCAAGAAAATATTCAGTACGTGTACAGCTTGAAAACTCTGAAGAAGTAGAAGCTTTAAATATGAGAGGCTGTAACTATTAGTCAAATAAGGCACCATATGAACTGTAAAGATATGGAACTGAATCAAAAGAAGTATCAAAGGGAAGGAAGACTGTCTCTTAAAAGGCAGGGGCAAGAGAAAAGAAGGATGAAAGTACAGAAAATGCTGAGAATAAAAGAAATGAGGAAATTCTCATCAAGTTAGTAACATGCATTTAGCCTTTTATTAACAAGGGAGTATTCATCCATATGCTGAAATTGCTGCAATGAGAATTACCTGGCAGGTTTGAGGATACAGGAAACTTAAATGGTCACAGAATAAGAAGTCAACTGGAGAGAAATAATGAACAATTATGACCTACGTGGAACTGTATAGAATTAACCTCCTTGGGTCAAATTAATGTGATTTCTTGACATTATCCAGACCAGGAAAGGAAGAGGGGATGGTACAGCAGAGAGGTTGCCTGAAGATGTACAGAGAATCTGGGATGAATAAGGGAAGACGAGAACAATTTCTGAACAAAGGTCTGATAGATTCTGATAAGAAGTCACATGTTTGTGACATGACTAAGGATGAGTTCTGATTGATAGACAGACTTTGGAGAAAGAGCACAGGAGACAGTCAGAGATGACCTCAAGAGACTGGAAAGCACAATGGGAGTGACAGCTACAGAAGGCGTCTGGCCAGTGCCTGTTTCTGTGAGTTTCTCATCCTCCTCCACAGCCCTGTGGACAGGGCAAGTGATTAGTTTTGTTCAGAGAACTGTGAGCAGAAGAAAGTGCGTCTCTTACAGGGGAGGCAGTAGAGAGATTGCTGGGTCCCTCCATCTTAGCCTGCCACTGTTGAGGGGTCCTTGGAAGGCATTGAGATGACAATGTCTCAAGGTATAAAGAGCCTGGGTCCCAGATGGACACCCTGCCAACCCGCATTGGATTTCTTCTATTTTTTTTTTCTAGAAGTTTACAATTGTATTGTGGTCAAGTGTCAGCATGCTGACTTTTCAGAAAAAATGTAGCCAATCTTTTTTTGTGTGTGTGTGAATGTGACTTGTCAGCATTTTATTTTGCAGATTTTCTTTTGTTTTATTGGAAATTAGTTCACAGACATAATGATTACATTTATCATGAGAAATTGGTACATGTACATAATACATCGTAATTCTTCTTTTTTACTCCTATCCCTCTCCTCCTTCCCTATTTCCAACTCATACTGCCTCTTACAAAAGGGCTATTTTCATCATCATTTTCCCCTTCAATTCTTTTTTATCCCCTTTCCTTCCCTCTTATTCTCCCTTCTCTCTACTTCTTGTTCTCCATCCATTTGAGAAACATCTCACTACTTTCTATTTATCTATTACATACGTATGAAATAAATATGAGTTCTTCATATAAGAGAGACTATGAGATATATAAGCTTGTGTGTCTGACTTATTTCACTTAACATTATGTTCTCCAATTGCATCCATTTGCCTCAAGTTTATCTTCTTTTGCGGCAGAGTAGTACTGCATTGTGTATAAATGCCACGTTTTCTTTATCCATTCCTCCAGTGATGGGCATATATGTCATTTTCAAGATCTAGCTAATATAAATTGTTTTTCTAAAAACATGAATATGCATATATCCCTGTAATACAATGACTTTAACTCTTGGGAAGATATCTAGAAGGGCAATAGATGGATCAAATGGACTTTCTCTTTTTAGTATTTTGATGAATCTCCATTCACACTGATTTCCACAGTGGTTGTAATAGTTTACATTCCCATCAACAAGGTAGAAGAGTTCCTTTTTCACCTACATCCTTGCCTTCATTTATTATTTGATTTCTTGATGACAGCTACTTCTTCTGGAGTAAGACAGTATGTCCCTGCACTTTTAATTTGCATTTCTCTAATGGCCAGCGATGTTGAACATTTTTAATGTATTTATTTTCCATTTGTACTTCTTCTGAGAAATGTCTAATCATTTTGATTGCCCATTGTTTATTGGGTCTTTTATTTTGGGGAATCTAATTTTTTGAGTTCTTCATATATTCTAGGCTTAGTACTCTGTCCAAGGAATAGATGACAAAAACATTTTCTCATTCTGTAGATTGTCTTTTCACTCTGCTTGTTATCACTTTTGCTGAGCAGAAGCTTTTTCATTTGATATTATCCCATTTGTTGATTCTTGGTATTAATTCTTGTGCCACAGGGATTTTGTTCAGAGTCCTTGCCTACACCTATGCCTTCAAGGGTTTTGCCTCATCTTCCAACAGATTGTTTCTGTTTTAACATTTAGGACTTTGATCCATTTTTATTTTAGTTTAGTACCTGGTGAAATATATAGGTCTAGACTCAATATTCTGCATGTAGATATCCAATTTTCCCAGAACCATTTATTAAAGAGGCTATCTTTCTTCCAGTGCATGTTCTTGACCCTTGTCAGACATGTGTTTCAGGTAGTTGCTGCTTCCTCTATTATATTCCACTGATCCACATGCGTATTTTTGGGCCAGTACCATGCTTTTTCAACCAGGGTAGCTTCGTAGTATAACTTTAGACCTGGGATTGTAATAAGTCCTGCTTTGCTTTTGTTACTCAAGATTGCTGTTGCTATTCTGGGTCTCTTCTATTTCCAAATGAAATTTAAGATTGATTTCAGTAGATCTATGAAAAAATGCATTTGGTATATTGATTAGGATTGTATTAAATCTATATATCAGTTTTGGAAGTATAGCCAGTTTGATTATATTGATTCTACTTATCAAGGAATAGAGGATATCCTTCCATTTTGTCATGTCCTCTTCAATTTCCTTTTTCAGAGTGATGTAATTTTCATCATCGTAGAAGTATTTCACTTCCTTAGTTATGGTAATTCCTAAGTATTTAATTTTTTGATGCTATTTTGAATGGTATTATTTTCCTACTTTTTTTCTCAGTGAATTCATTATTAGTAAATAGGAGCACTATTAATATTTGTGTTTATTTTGTATCCTGATACATTGCTCTATTTAGTTATTAATTCTAGGAGTCTTTTGATGAAATGTTTTCAGTCTTGTAGGTGGATCATGATGCCATCTATGAATAATAATACTTCATCCTTTCCTATATGTATCCTTTTTATTTCTTTCTTTTGCCTGCTTGCTCTGGGTAATGTTTCAAGAGCTACGCTGGATAGAAGTGATGATAGTGGACATCCTTGCCTAGATTCTGATTTTAGAGGAAAAACTTTCAGTTTTTCCCCATTTAGCACAATGTTGGCAGTAAGTTTGTTATAAATGGCATTTATCAGATAGAGATAAGGTCTTTCTGTACCTATTTTCTTTAGAGATTTTATCATAAATGGATGTGGGATTTTTTCAAAGGCTTTTTCTGTGACTCTTGAGATGACCATGTGATTTTGTAATTGCTTCTGTTTATGTAATGTTAGATTTATTGATTTATGTATGCTGAACCAGCCTTACATTGTAGAGATGAAGCTTACTTGGTCATGATATATGATCTTTTTGATGATTTGTTGCATTCTGTTTACCAATATCTTGTTGAGAATTTTTGCATCTGTGTTCCTTGAAAAATTGCCCTTTCTCTTTTCTGGTTGGATTCTTCTCTGGTTTTAAGATCAGGGTAATGCTAACATTCAAGAATGATCTGTGGGGTGCTGTTTCCCTCTCAATTTTATTAAAGAGTTGAGGAGTATTGGTGTTAGATCTTCCCTGAAGTTCTTCTAGAATTTAGAAAGTCCTAGGTGTTCTTAGTTTGTAGTCCTTTTCTACTGCTTCAGCTTCAACACCTGCTATTGGATTATTCAAGATACTTAAGTCTTCTGTGTTGAGTTTTGGTAATTCATATGTATCTAGGAATCTTTACATTTCTTCTGAGTTCTCCAATGTTTTGGAGTACAGGTCTGTGAAGTAGTTGGATCTCGGCAGTGTCCATTGTGATTTCACCTTTTTAATTTCTAATTGCATTGGTTTGTGTCTTTTCTTTCCTGTTTTTGGTAAAATTGGAGAAGCATTTGTCTAATTTATTTATTCTTTAAAAGAATCAGCTCTTTGATTCATTGATTCTTTGTACTATATTTTTATTCTTCATTTCATTGACTTCTGCTCTGATATTTATAATTTCCTCCTTCTACAAGCTCTAGATTTGTATTTTTCTTGTTTTCCCTGAAACTTGAGGTGAATTGTTATGTTATTTTCTTGGGCACATTCTGTTTTTCTAATACAGGAATTCATAGCTATAAGCTTCCCTTATAGGACTGCTTTCATTGTGTCCCATAAGTTCTGGTATGTTGTATTGGCATTACCTTTCAAGTCTATGAATTGTCTTGTTTTTCCTCTTCATTTCTTCTGTGACCTATTGATTATTTAACAGGGAGATTTTTAATTTCCATGTGCTTGCAAAGTTTCTGTGGTTTGTTTTGCCATTGAGTTCCAATTTCATTTCACTGTGATCTGATAATATGCTTGGTTGAATTTCAATTCTTTTGCATTTACCTAAGCATGATTTATTAGCTCTTGGAGAAAGTACCATGTACTGCCAAAAAGAGTGTGTATTCTGTTGTTGTTGGGTGGAACACTTTGTATATATCTATTCAGTCCATTTGTTCAATGGTTTGGTTCAACTCTGATATTTCTTTGTTGATTTTTTGTTTAGTTGATCTGTCTATTCCTGATAATGGGATATTAAGTTCCCCTATTGCGACTGTCATGATCTTTACTTGCTCTTTTTTGTCTATTAGTGTTTGTTTTATGAAGTTATGTGCACCTTAGTTTGGTCCATATATATTTATAATGTTATCTCTTCTTGTTGAATAGTTTCATTAACCAATATTTTGTGTCCTTCTTTGCTTCTTTTGAAGCTTTGGCTTAAAGGTCACATTGTCTGAAAATAGGTTAGCTACTCCTGCTCGTTTTTCTGTTCCTGTTGCATGGAATATTACTTTCCATCCATTTATTTTTAGTCTATGACTTTTTTGTCTGTGTTAAATATTTTTCTTCTACGCAATATACCACTGGATTTTGCTTCTTGATACCTCCTTCTCTTCTGAGTGTTTTGATTGGTGAAATGAGACCACTCATATTATTAATGATAACTGATATCTGATTATACTCATTTCTGTCATTGTGTTATTTTTCTGTTGCTGTTTTGCTTTCTTTCCCTCCCACATAAATGCTAGCCCTACCTTGGTGCATTGATTCTACTGGACCTTTTAGCATTGTTAGGTTCATTGCCACCTTCTAGAATATCCTTGAGAATTTTTGGAGAGTTGGTTTGATAGTCATTAATTGCTTTAGGTTTTCTTTATCATGGAAATATCTCATGTCTCCATCAATTTTGAAAGATAATTTTGCAGCATATATCAGTCTGAGTTGGAAGTTGTTTATTGTCTGCTGTAATTCTGATGTATTTTCTCTCATAAGTAATTCATTGTTTTCTCCAACAGCTTTTAAGATTCTGTTCTTGTGTTGGGTTTCTACTGTTTTAGTTATGATATGATGTGGAGTTCTTTTCTGATCATTGCTAAGTGGTGTTCTGTATGCCTCACTTATCTGTATGTTAAATTCTTTTTCCATGTCTGAAAAATTTTCTGCTATTCTGTCTGTAAACAAGGTTTTTATGCCCTTTGTCTTGTCTTCTGATCTTTCACTAATTCCAGTTACTCGTATCAGTCTTCTTTGAGTCATCTAGCAGCTATTGGATCTGTTTTTCATGTTCTCTTGCTGTTTTTAAGTTACCTCTCATTACTTGACCACTAACCACAGCCATCTAACACTGTGCTCATGCTGATCATTTCAGCTGCCCACACTTTCAATTGTATTTTTAATCTCCTGGATTTCTGCTTGGAACTGTTTCATGGGCTCTCATTCCTTTCTATGCAGGACATTCATGTCTTTCATCTATTTCTTTAGCTCTATTTAATTTTTATTAGTGTCTTCTCTAGACTCATTGATCATTTGTTTCATTAGGATCAGTACGTTTAGTCGCATCCTCTTTGAATTCACCAACCATCTTATGGAACTGTTTTGTTACCTCTGATACCTCTTCAAACATTTCTTCTGTGTGGCCTCTGATTTCCTTCACCTCAATGTTTCTGGATTGGCTTCAGGGTAGTTCGGAGTGTCTGGCGGCATTTATTGCCTTGTCTTCTCACATTTCTAATTTTTGTTTGTTTTTTGTGCTAGGCTTTGCTGGTTGATTATAGTGAGTAGCTTTGTTGCCAAGATATCCTCTGGTATTGCTGACCATTGGCCTTTTCGTCTATCCCAGGATCCAGCTACTTCAGTTTATGTGGCAGGGGAAGTTGCAGCTTCTTTGGCCTACTACTGAGTTCTTTGGCACTGAGCCATAGTATCATTTATGATCCCCTCAGGCAACCTAGATATTCTCATACAAAGAAAATCAATTTACAACAACAACTATGTCACCCTGGCTATAGTAGTAAACTGTGGCTGATTAACTAATGGTCAACTTGTAATGCCCAGCTGAACTGAATCAGCGTGGTCTGGGCATGGAAGAACCACTTGAAGATTGTTGCCAATAGCCATAAAAAGAGAACTAAAGGGGAAGATCATGGGCTGTTGGTTTGCTAGGAGAGGCTTGCTGTGGATGCTTTTCCTGATTCAAACTTGGCTGTTCTCAACAGAGGAGGAGCTCGGGGCTTTGCTGTTGCTGGGAGTGGCTGCTGTTCTCATGAGGGGAGCCCTGATCTTCACCGTGAGTGTCACTTCCTGGCTCCAGTATAGATTCCTCAGCCTGTGGCATAAATCCTTCACCCCACTGGTGTAGGATCTCTGGCTTCCACCACTGGCCTCTGGACTTTCAAGATGCAGATCCTCAATACAGATAAGCGTGAGACATTGCCATGGGCTCTAGGCCACTGGTTGGAATCATGGAGGACATTGCCTTGGACTCTAGGCCTTCAGCTGGACTTGTGTGGGACATTGCTGTGGGATGTAGGCCCTTGGCTGGATCCTTTGGGTCTCTAGTGTGTGGTTAATCTCCTGCACTCCTCTGTATTTGACTTTTTGGGTAAATATTATAAAATAATCCTATAAATTATGTGTCCTGTATTAAATCTATTTCCCTTGCAAAACCCTGACTATAACATACCCACTTACAAGATCATCAAATATAAACTGGACACTGACAGACACTAAAGGACACTCATAAGCCACATTTATCCAAAGCAAAAAGATCAATAATTTTAGCACAGACACTTAACCATCCCAGATACTGACCTATAGTGAATCAAACAACTGATTTCTGCTGGATGTAGGCAGCACTGCAAAAGTTCAAGTAGATCATGAGAGTAAGTGCCATCTCCTTCAGCTCCAGACCCCTCTAAAAGTTATACCCACTAACCAGCCTCCCACCACATAATATAGTCCCTGGGGTCTCCCTGGCCTGAGCTTGGGCTCCTTAGAGGATCTCAGGGGATCTCTGTCTACCTCTCACCCTCATCAAGCTTGTCTACGAAGGATATCTCTTTCCCAGTCCGTGCACTAGGGGTGAAACTTCCTCCACGGTGTTACTCTAGTCTTTAATCAGGTTGGTTTTTTAGCTGTCACTGCTGCTGTCCTGTGCTGAGAAGCAGGGTACAGAACAGGCTAGGAGTCGGTAGCTTGATAGCTGCAAGTAGGACTGCTCTCTCCTTCCTACACAGGGCACACAAAGCCCCATATTGGATCTCCACAAATGAGAAATGGGGTTCTGGTGTGTTAACCCCTTCAGGGGGAATTACTCTAAGGATAAATATCATGGGCAGTATTTATGATGGAGTGGAATCAATGAATAGAAGAGACCAGGCACTGAGAAGAGATTTTCACATTCTGAGACCTTTTAAGTGGAACATTTTTTGACAATGATGAGATCTAAGATGGACTTGAGAATGGTCCAGAGAGAGAGAGAGAGAGAGAGAGAGAGAGAGAGAGAGAGAATGCATCATAAAACATGAGAAAATAAAAGAACAGTGAACCCAGAATGATGTATGGGCACCAAGCATGGGTTTAATGGTTGTGGTAAATAGAAGTTCTAGAATGAGGTAAGACACTGTTCTTAAGATCACAAGAATGTAGTCTCCATTAATCACAGAAAGGTAGGACAATTTTCTGGAAATTTTCGTGGAACCCAAGTACCTTAATTTCTTGTCTTGCCCAGAGAATTCAAGGTGGGATTAGATAAGGACTGTGATAGGGGAAGGAAATAGGAGCCGCAATCGCAGCAACTTTGGAGCATTTCAGCACCCTACTCCCAATGACTTTGCCTCCACACTGTCCATCAGGACCTGATTATGCAGCTCACACCCAAGGGACAGTGAGCGCCCAGTAGAAACCCAAACAGTTACGAACCCCTGGACCAATGAGCCCCAAATGAGCCCATGATCATTTTAGTGGAAATAATGACTTGGCATCCTCATATGTGCTCTAGTCCCTATGAAAAGTCCTTTCCACTTGTCTTACTACAACCCTTGTCCTCTGCGATACTCAGAAATATTTTGTGAATGTTTTCAGCTTTTGAAAAGATAACAAGTTAGCAACACTCAAAGAAGAAAAAAAGATTTTTAAGTAGACATTCTCAAGTAACACGTAATACAATCTGTTCCTACAATTTGCCCTCTACTAGAAACATATCCTTGCATAAGGAAGGTCTAATTGACACCAATACAGTTTGGTCAAAGAATAAGCAAAACAGAGAACCAGTGATGCTAAACATATACCACAGGGATCCTTCATCAAGGTCTGGAAGGTATCACAAATGCATTCTGGTCCTGGAAGATTGGGACCATTTGGTTTTCTTGAGAACAATTTGCATAGCTCTCACCTGAGCCTTAAAGAACCTGTAATCTAAAAGTAGTTAAAAACCAACCTAAAAGAAGCATTTTGTCCAAAGGCGATGATCACTAAAACATGATTAAATAAAGCTATCTAAGACATGGTTGGTGATCATTTATCCCAATTCCTAATTGTTGATATTTCTGTAGGAAGTTGCCTGAGGGTTAATGTTTGAGCTTTCTCCCTTTATGTACTATTTTATTGTTCTAGAGCATCTTTCTTCATCCTGGCCACCTCTCTGAAGTCTCCTCTGCCTAGCTGAATTTTGGTAGCCATACAATAAACTTAATAAACTATGGTAATGTAAAAATACATAAATAAGAATATATTATAAATAAGAAAAATCCGGGGCAGTGGGAACGATGGGGGGAAGATTAAGAAGGAACACTGACATTTAGCCCACCAGAAAGAGAGAGAGAGGTCCCGGGTCGTCAGGAGCCCTCTACATCCAGCCTGCGCCAAGTACACTGGCGGGGACCAGCCAGAAAGTGAGGAGCCCTCGCCACTGACCACGCCCACACTGCGATCCGCTTCGCCGCATGGGTGCCGGCAGGACACCCGCCCAACCCTCACCCCAGCCTCTGGCCTCCTGGCCGCACCGCTCCCTGGTTCCACACTACAAAGACACAGGGGACACCAGACCACCATACCAGGTAAGTTGGAGGAATCATCACCTCCCGTCGGAACCTGGACTACCGTCAGGGGAAGGGCAGCTGGAACCTGCAGTAGAACCTTGCAGAGTTCAACCCCGCAGGAGGACAGGGAGCTCAACTTGGGACTAGCAGCCAGAAACCTGCCTGAATCCCACAGATTTGTGACTTGCTTGCCGAGACTCACTGACTTATATCTGCACACTGCTGCCCACGTTGTGTATAGTGACAGCAGAGACATACCCTGAAGGAGGCCCTTCATTTTCATTTTTATTTTTTATTTCCAAAATTATTATTATTGGGTTCTCTTTGGACTTTTTTTTTTTCAAATTTATATTTTTCTCCTCTTTTTTTTCTTTATTTTCTCTTTCCTTTCACTCTCTCTCACACTCACTCTCTTGCTGTCCCACATTGTTCTTCATCTCCCTTTTTGTTCCTGTTCTGGCTCTAATTTGGATTTCTTCTTTATTTTTCTTTTATTCTCTTTTTCTTTCTCTTGCCTGTGTCCTCTGTCCTCACTGCTAAGCTTCCCCTATTCTTCTATCTATCCCTCCCTCCCCAACTCCTTCTAACTCCCCATCCTGAAGGGTAAAGTTGCTATATTGAAGAGTTTATTCACTGTAAATATGTTGGGTTGGTCCTCAATTTTGATTTAATTCACACAGTTGAAGGTGGTAGATTAATAACTTTCACAAATTGTCATCTTCTAAGATGTACTTGATGCAATGGTGTTGCTGATTGTATCACTTGGGCTAAGGTGTTGTTATTGATCTAGTCAGTGGTCCTTCCTGGTATAATGAAAATGAGATAGCCTCAGTCAATAGAGACTCAAAACCTAAAGCCAAGCTATATCTGGAAGACACCTCTGAGAAGCAATCATTCCATAAGGGTTCTAAATACAAGCAACAAAGATACTTATAATAAGCAATTTTGCAGTATCAACCCAGGAATTAAACCAAGGACAGTACCAAAAACAAAAATGAGAAGACATTTAAGCAAGGCACAGTCTCAGACTTCCACCCAACCAAGGGTAAATTCTGGGGGAAATGAGGTGGAAACATCTAATAATCAACCACCTGGACACCCTGAACTGATAGCACAGGAAGTAACAAAACAGATGAAAGGGGCCCTAGAAAAATTCAAAGGAAAAATAATCTCCCAGATAACTACAGATATGGTGAGGAGAGTGAAAGACATGATTAGAGGCTCTAGAATAGAAACATATAAAAAAAAAATAGAGGAGCTCAGAAACATGCTAGAGGCCATGAATGCTGAACATAAGAAAGAAATGGAAACCATGCTCACCCAACATAAGAAAGAAATGGAATCCATGAAACAGATTCAAACAGATAGTCAGGAGATTACAAACTCCATTGAAAGTATGTACAGCAGATTAAGGGAATCTGAAGATAAAATATCAGATATAGAAGACAGGATTGTGGTTAAGGACCATGAAAACAGAGATTTCTTAAAAATAATTAGGGATCATGAGAAATCAATCCAACAGCTGCTAGATTATGCAAAGAAGAATAACATAAGACTGATAGGAGTCCACGAAAAAACAGGAGAAAGTTCACCTGACATAAAAAAATGTTCACAGAAGTAATAGTTGAAAACTTCCCAGACAGAGGTAGAGAACCGGACATACAGATAAGTGAGGCATATAGAACTCCAACTAGCCATGATCAAAAAAAATCTACACCTACACATATAATAGTCAAGATCTCAGAAACCCAACAGAAGACCAGAATCCTACAAGCAGTAAGAGAAAAGAAACAAATCACCTACAAAGGAAAGCCCATCAGAATCACAGCAGACTTCTCAACACAAACCCACAAGTCGAGGAGAGCCTAGAGTGAAGTACTTCAAGCCCTAAAAGAAAATAACTTCCAAACTAGACTGTTGTATCCTGAAAAATTATCTTTCAAAATCAAAGAACACCTGAGAAATTTCATGAACACCAAACAAGCACTCCAAACAATCCTAAACAGTATCCTAGAAAAAAAACAATGAAGATCACAACTGCATGAGGCCCAAAAGAGGGAAGCCACCAGGCAAGGTAAGAAACTAAAGGGAAAGGTAGAAAAATAAATAAAAGAGTCAACAAAAGTAAAACATCATGACAAGGATGAGTCAATATCTATCAATAATAGCCATCAGTGTAAATGGCCTCAATTCACCAATCAAAAGAAATAGACTGGCAGAATGGATTAAGAAGCAAAATCCAACAATATGCTATATACAAGAAACACACTTAACTCAAAAAGAAACTCATAGACTGAAAGTAAAAATACAAGGATGGCAAACAGTTCTCCACACGACAGGAACCCAGAAAAAAACAGGGGTATCAATATTATTCACAGACAAACTAGATTTCAACGCAAAACTAATTAAGAGAGACAAAGATGGTCACTACATCCTTGTGAAAGGAACAATCCAAGAGGAAGAGATGACAATCCTAAATATATATGCACCAAATATGAATGCCCCCAATTATACAA
>NW_004624801.1:1987734-2068721 GCF_000247695.1 Heterocephalus glaber
AAGATACATCATGTACAGGTACAAACAAGTAGCGGTGGTGGGAGGGGAAGGGGAAAGGAAAGAAGGGAAAGGAAAAATTATGAGAAAAGAAAAAAAATGGAAATGAAGTCTATGTAAATAGGGAACTGTGGAGGGGCTGAAGGGCGCACAGGTAATGGGGGAAAAATAAGAACCAAGACACATCATGAACAGGTATAAGCCCCCAATGATAAATGTTAACGTATTGTAAACCTAAAATGTACCAATGAAAGAATTTAAGGAGAAAAAAAAGAACAAACACTGATTTCTTTATATTACAGACTACTAAGTCAATTGATGAGTTTTAAATACAGTTCTTAAAGATATACAAATTATAACTCTGAAATATTTTTGTAATCATTTATTTCTTAATTTTGGAGCAGTGGTTCACAGGCTAGGATGACAATGAGAATCACCCAAGAGCTTTAAACAATACTGCCTGGAGCCTTGCCTCTGCATATTCGGACGTTTGCAGTTGAATGCAGTCTTGGCATTTTTAAAGACTTTTCAGCTGATCTCAAAGTGCAAAGTTGAAAATTTCTGCCCAATACTACTCCAAAAACTGATATGACTGGGATTTATGAAACATTTATCTGTAGCTCGAGATTAGCTCAGTTTTATTTGAATTTTACTTCCATTAAACTTAAGGAAAATTAAAATAAGACAGGATGATATCTCCCACATAGTAAGAGTCCCTCCACTTTAATCTATACATCATCCATCACTCTATCTCTTCATTTTTAAGCTGGGAGAGTTGTCAGGAATGTACATGAAATAGTAATGCTGAATTCAGAGAAATAAGGTTGGGATTGCTTTGACTTCCATAGCTTGAAATTATATAAGGAACCTGAGTCACATTTTTAAAAACAGTAAGTTGATTGCTTTTAGAAACACATTTTATAATAGAAATTAAGGAACCAGGTACGGTGGTGCATGCCTGTAATTTCAGCACTTTGCAGGCTGAGACAGGAAAATTGCTACAAGTTAGAGGCCAGCCTAGACCACACAGGGAGATACTGTCCCAAAAAAAGAAAGCCTAAAAGAAATAAAAATAAGCTACTCAAAAATAAAACGGATTTCTAGTCAATAGGATGGCAGATGTAATTACTGAAGGTGCAGATGAAAATTCTGGCCAGTTAGGACTTTCTTCTTGGCACTTGTTCTTTACGTTTCTTCTATCTTCAGAAATGAAGCTGATAGGGGAAACAGTAAGGTTGCTCTGCTGGAAAATAAATAATGCTGAATTTTACATCCATGGACAGAAGATCAGAAGTGCTCGTTAAAACAAGAATAAAAACAAAGCTTCATAATTGTTGCTAGGAGAAAACCTAAAGAAGCTGTATCATCTGACGACAGAAAGAATGAAGGCTGTTACTGGATCAATGTTAAACTGATGCTGGCAGTAAATGATTTTTCCCTACTCTGCTTTTTCTGAGTTTAAATTCTGTGTGCCTCTCTGGAAAGAGAAATAAATCCATCTCACGGCACTGACCTAGGTAAATTAAAGACAAATATGTATAAATATATACATATACATACATATATACGGATATTTATATATCCATGTTTATTTACATATATGATATATGTATTTACATTATGCCCATTTTAATATGTGATGTTATGCATACAGGGATTGTCCAGAAATTTATCTATAAGAGAGACCATACAAAGCAACAATGATTTAGCAAGCTCAAAAGCGAGATTTCTTAACCTTGGCACTGTTGACCTATGGTGTTGAATAATTGTTTTCAGTGGGGACTGCCCTGTATTTTGCAGTATGTTGAACAACATTTCTGATCTCTATCCACTATCTATCCACATCAACTCCTTTACCTCTTCCAAACATGACAACCAAAAAACTGTAATAGACGTTGTTCAGTGTCCCTTAGGGAGCAAAATTACCATCCATTGAATGTCATTATATTGTATACCTAACATGTACCAATGATTAGAATGAATAATCGATAATGTAAAATAGGAAGAAAAGGTCCAAAGGGGTAGGGGTAGTGGGAGGGGCAGGGGAAAGGAAAGAAGGGAAAGGAAAAATGATGAGAAATGGAAAAAATGGAAATAAAGTCTATGTAAATAGGGAAGGGTGGAGGGCGTGAAGGGAGGGCTAGGAATGGGGAAAAAATAAGAACCAAGATGCATTATGTAAAGGTACAATTCCCAATGAGAAATGTAATTGTGTTGTATACCTACAATGTACCAATAAAAGAATTTTTTTTTAAAGAAAAAAAAGTATAAACAGTCTGGGCTTGACTCAAAAATGCGTTGAAAAAGAACCTTCAGCTTGATTATAAATCTATACTTCTTTCAAAGGCACAATATGTTGTGTAGGTGTGAGAACCTTAGACTTAGAGAAACAATTAAAAATAGATCAGTAATGGATTCTAAGTGCTTCACACTCAGTTGCTACATTCCACATTTCCCTTAAGCCCCACAGGAAAGCTTTCCTAATCCTAACTTTAGATACATCTGGCCAGCTGTTTACACTGCCACACCTGTGCATGGTGTTCTTATTCAGGTCGGTGTCCTGTTGACAGCACCTTGCCACGCCAGGGGGCTGATGTGTCAAATCACACAACAGTTGCACTGGGGCGCATTGGGACTCTCTCAGTGCTCCCCTTTATCAGTCTGCCCTACAGTTCTTCACCTGTTACTCTCTCTCCCTGCACAACTCCTCGAAGCCAGAAGTTACACAGTACCCTTCTCCACATCACTCACACCTCACTGAAGTCAGAAGTCCTCATTTCACATTGAATGTATCAGAACTGTGTGTGTGTGTGTGTGTGTGTGTGTGTGTGTGCACGCTCCATCTTTCTCCTTATAGCTTTATGTAGGCATTCACTGAGCCTATCAGAGAATAACAGCCGATACTGAGTATGAACAATAAGCTAGACTCTGCTCTAATTTTTCTACTAACTTAATCTTAAAAATGTTTTTTATGAGATTTATGGCCGAGAACACAGATGCACAAAGATCACAGTGCTGGTTCTTTGTCCAAGGACATCAGGCCAAAACTGATCCCAGGTGCCTTTTCTTCATGCCCAAGCTGAAGAGCTTCCCTAGAGAGCCCGGCTGAGCCAGCACTGTATCAGGTCACAAGCTTGGGTCTTGGCTAAGAGAGAAGGAGTTAGAACCTAGCCTGAAGCCAGGAATAGAGTAGCTCTCTCCCACCAGGTGCAGTGTTCTTCTGAACCCACCACCTCCTCTGCAGAAGGAGGTGAACGTCAGTGATGGAGTCATCTAGTCCAACTGCCGCCAGGTACAGAAAGATGGAGTGATTTGACTGAGTTCTCATCGTAAGAGGGTGATGGATCTGCTCTTAGGACCTGTCTATTCTAATTCTACTTCCAGCACACTTGTCACATTTCAGTGGCATCTCAGTGAGGACTCCAAATCCCTTAGTGTGCGATGACTTAGGCACAATTTGGTTTAAGAATGAGGCAGGAAAGCTGGGTATGGTGGTGCATACCTGTAATCCCAGCATTTGCTGGGTGAGGCAGGAGAATCGCCAGGAGTTCAAGGACAGCTAGACCACACAGTGAGTTCACGATGAGCCTGAATGTCATAGTCAGCCCTTGTCTCAAAAAAAAGAAAGAAAAGAAAAACAGAATGAGGCACGAGAATGGTGAGAAAGTAAGTTCAAATCTAGCCTCAGTGACTTAGTGAGACTTTGCCTCAAAGTGAAAAATTAAAAATTGGCTAGGGACGTAGCTCAGTGTGAAGCTCTGGGTTCAATCCCAATGCTGCAAAAGAAAAAAAGAAAAAAGAAGCATGCCATGCCACTTCATAAAGAGTCTAAAGCCATCCCTCAAGGGGCTCTCCTTTTTCTTTGAAATGATGTTCTTCATTTCCTGACTTGTCTCTTCAGTTTACAGCCAGTGGTCTTAGAGGATAAGATAGGCATATTCCAACTATGAGCCTAAATAAGACAAGTTCAGAGAGGAAAGCACTGAGAACAGGGTGGACGAAGGCTCTCAGGTCTCAGTCAGTGAGGAAAAAACTGTGAGGGAGTGGTTTCCCTTGGATAAACTGGCAAGGGTAAGAGAGAATGTTCTGCAGTCTTCCTCAGGAAAACCAATATGGTGCCTCTGACCTGGCAGACACAACCAGGACAGCTCATGAGACAGGGACTCGAGCCATTTCAGATCATCCCAGAAATCAAGACCCGCTCAGGAATCGTGTCTTTGACTTTCTCTATTAACTGCTGTTCCTTCTTTTTCTTTAAAAGCCAATAGCCAGACAAAGACAACATCTGGGACAGGATTGCTAAATGGAAAACAGGGAACTAAAAGCCAAGCAGTGAGATGGGATGGGGAAAGAGGCTCTTTAAGGCGACAAGTAAGATGAGCCATGATTCCCTGCCATACACAAATTAGCAGACATTAAACACACATACGCTCTTTTGTGCATTTATTTTCTCAGTGTTATTTAGCCAGGTTGGAAAATAAAACCTTGAAATTAATGCCAAGATAACAGAGATGGAGGTAGGACTTTTCCCTCTAATAATTCTCTTATTATCTGTCCATCTTAGGTCCACAAACACGCGATGATTGACAGGCTAAAATGTTTAGGTTAGTCTGAGCTCACATAAACCATTTT
This sequence comes from Heterocephalus glaber, assembly GCF_000247695.1. Next base: position 1,992,364 of record NW_004624801.1, read on the forward strand.
AAGTTTTCTAGGACAGGAGAACATTATAAAACAAACCAGTAATCTCCTTGCCATCTTCCCACTGTCAAACCTTCTTCCCACCTGCATTCCAAACCTCTTTTGGCAATGTGTCCACAAAGAGGATTTAAAATTTTTTTTTATTGGTACATGTTTACAGTTCATGCAGTTGACTGTCATCTTCAGAAGTGGATACATGTGCATAATACAGCTTAAATCTTTTTTTTTAATCCTTTTCCCATGCCCTCCCCTCCCTCCCTCCTCCTCTAACTCCCCTTTCCCTATTTTCATTCTTGTTAATGTTACTAATCTTAGCTCTTGTGTGTGACATATAATATTTACATTTATGAAGGTTATTAGGTTCCTATACATGGCATATCCTTATTTTACTTATTTCTCCTTCCCCTCCCTCTGTCCTTTGTTCTCCAAAAGAGTTAGCACGAAGATGTTGGGCCCACGTCACAGGTGAGAACTAACAAATTCTTGCATCCTTCTAAATGAGAAGAGGAAATGCTCAGAGAATTTTAATCAACTTTGATGTATATGATAGAAGACAAAGTAAGTTAATTCTGATAATTATCAGTGTTACTCCTATCCCTACATTTACAAACTAAGAGGGTGTTCCAGGGGACCTGGATGGACCCTTCATTGTGGAGAAGGTGGATGACACATGAGATCACTGCAATGTGCCCAGCCCTGCTGAATGAATTCACAGCAAGAAAAGAATAGCTGCCATCTGGGAGTCAGAGGAGGAAGAAAAAAGCAAGAAATTGCTTAGGAAGAAGTTTTCTGGAAAGGTGGGGGGATATGGTTAATGAGCAGAGTATCTGTATAAAATCCGAAGAAAATTTTAGAAAAATCATACACCGCTATAGCAAGTAGAATAAAAACAGACCATTTTCAATAGGTAATAAAGCTTAAAATGCCTCCTGTGGACGTCAGTCTTCCGCTGGTGTTTATTTGGATGTGGCACAGCCTGGAAACAGAGCAGGAGGCACCCAGGTCTGTGTGGGTTGCACACATTTAACGGTCTGTTTTAAATGATCACTCGGTTTATTTTCCACACTATCTCACCCTTGACCAAACCATTTTTTGAAAAGAACAAATGCATTGTGAGAAAGAATACAAGTGGACTATATGAAGACCCAAATGTCAATTTAAAAGTGCAAGGGTCATATAATAGGAAAAAAATGCTGGTGTAACAATTAGATAATACAAGACCTAGAATTTACAATTGCTGGAAAATATGAGGTAACAGCTATTTATTCGTTAATTAAACAAAAAGTTTGCACGTGCTCTCCATTTGCCTGGCCCTCTTCTGTGTAATGTGAGCAGAACAATGAACAAAACAGATGAAATTCCTTTGTTCCTGGAGCTAACTTTCTCATAGTGGGGGATAGACCCACCATAAATGCAATGTAGAATGTACGGGTTGTCATCTCAGGGCAGGTGCTATAAAAGTAAGTAAAGCAACAAAAGACTGGGGAACTGACAAGGGTGGGGTAGTGATCATCATTCAAATAGAGGAGTGTTGTAGTTTGGATCTGAAGAGTCTCCTGAAGGCTCCTGTGTTAAAGGTTTCATCCCCAGCATGACACCACCCAGCGTCAGTGGATACTTTAAGAGATAGGGCTATGTGAGAGATCTGTAGGTCACTGGAGACATGTGCTTAAAGAGGATAGTAGGATATCCATCCCTGTTTCCTCTTCACTTGCCAGCCATGCTGTGAGAGATTCTGCTGTACCACACAATTCCACCATGACACGCTACCCCTCACCATAAGACCAAAGCTACAGAGCCAACTGGTCAGGTACTGACACTATGTGCCAAACTAAACCTTTTCTCTTTGCAAATCGATTATCTCACATGCTGGTTATGGTACAAAAGCTAACATAGTCAAGGAAGACCTCATGGATTTGAAGGAGCTGAAGTGTCAGCCCCATGAATATCTGGAGAGAAAATATTCTGGGGAGCAGGTGCAAAGGTCCTGGAGATAGAAGATTGATAGATATTCTCAAGGATAGCGTTTGGTGAGATTTCATAGTTAGCAAAGTTCTATTACTTTATTATTCCAAAATAAGATAAAAATGTAAATATCATAGCACTGTTGTGAAATAATTAAAAGTAACATATGAGAAGTATTTAGATTTTAGTAACTAATTACTATAAGTAAATAATACCGTCTTACCATAATGCGGATCTTAGTAATTCATTCCAAGTAAATCTTCATGAGCACACACACACACACACACACACACACACACACACACACATTTAATCATAATGCCGTGATGCTGGTAGCAAAAACTACAGTGGTAGTTGTAACCTCAAATCCCAATTCCAAACCTTATGATATATAATCTTCAATAAGTTACTCAACACCCCTAAGGCTCTGCTTTATATTCTATAAAGTAAAACTAATAATAACTATACTCTGGGGTTGTTGGAAGGATTAAATAAAACACTGAGGATAAGAAAACATTATAATAATAGTTAAATATATTAAATGCTTACCATGTTCAGGCACAATCCAAAGATGTCTTCCTGTATTATTTCATCCCATCCTCGTAAGACTAAGAAGGCACGTGGTTATGCACATTTTACAGATGACCAGACTGAGGTCTAGACAAAGTACCCTGGGCCCACAGCCAGTAAGTTATGGAGGTGGGACTGGAATCTAGCCGTCTGAGGACAGAGTCAGGGCCGCTGATTACAGAATTCTAAATCCTCTCTTGCCGCACCTAGCACAGAAATAAAAGCTCAATAAATGGCAAGAGCTATTACTGCTGTTGATGTCATTATTATTATAATACTTAGAAGAGGACACGCCTCTGGAAGCAAAACACAAATTTAAAATAATAAGCCTGGCAGTGTGAGAGGCAGAACCACTTGTCACCAGCCCTGAGCAATGAGAAGGTCTGCCGGTCAGGACCTCTGTGTGCAGTAAGGGCTACATCATAGGTGGGAGCCACGCAGGAAAACCCAGGGACGACAGAGAGCTCCAATCTAGTCCCAGATGGGCGACACTAACATGGGCAACCCTAAGACTGGAAAAAACACATTGCAAGTGTTCTTTCCCCATGGCTTCCGGGCTATTTTTTTCAATATCCCCACAAGACATCTCAGCAGAGTATTGCTGGGGGCCCTGCCTTCCTCCCGGATCTGTGGAATGACAGCAACCCAAACAGGCAGTTGCATTTCCCCCAAGCCTAGGATCCTTCCCCACCCTACCACGTACCACCCCCAAACACACACCCCAGGTGTTTGCTGCCTGTTTTCCTTTTCGTCGCTTGAGTAAGTTTGTACAGATGGCTTTCTGAGTTGACTTATTTTTAAATAACTTACATTACAAAGTTGTTTCTTTTCTCCTGCCAACCCTAACTAGGACTGCTTCTGTGTGTTTGCTTAGTAACTCATCCCAAGTAATCTTCCTATAACACACACACACAGACACACACACACACACACACACACACATTTACTGTGATGAGGTGCTACTCCTATGGGGGATCAAGGCCTCCCATATTTTGACCTTTAGACAGGGCTATCATTCCAGAACTTAACAGATCCTCAGTTTGCTCAGACGGAAGAGATTATTAATACTTTTCCTTTTCTCATAGGCAAAGTGTATTTTGTGCCAATACCTCACAATATCTAAGCAAATCTTGAGCCCTATAATGAGTTTAAAAGTAAGAAGAATCTATGTGGGCAGTAGAATTAAGAAAAAAGGCTTTCAATTGGACTGAACAAACTATTGTAGGTGGGTGCTGACAGCTTTTGGTAGTTTTCTGTGACATAGAATTACTCATCTCATTTTATACTGGGTTTCCCTGTCTTTCCAAGTGACCGGGTCAATAAAGATTTGATTCATTTGAGCTAGGTCCTGTTGAGCACTTCGTCGGCACACAACTGCTGCCATGTTCACCCCAGATCCGAGAAGATATTCAACTTCCGAAGAGGAGCACAACTCCAGTTTCTCATTCTCCAACTTTATTTTTCTTCCTTTCCCTATAGGCAAACAAGTATGTCAATCAATCAATAAATAACTTTCTTACAACCTGAAAAGGAGCTTGTTGTTTTCCACTTAGCTTCAACTTATCTTTGTGCTCTTCTGTTTTTAACCAGGAGGAGAACAAGAGAAGATGTAAGGTTCTTAGGCCTACTGCAAAGTGAAGGTATTTTAGGAGGCAATAGATCTCAAAAGAATTATTTAGACACCTGGATTAGACTTCACAATCAAGGTGTTACAAGGAAAAGACAAGAATGCCTGAACTCCACCAGCTACATACGTTCCACTCTATTCTCTTCCCCTCTTCCCCCTGTTAAATACAGGCACCAAGTTATTTCATTCTGGTTTCCCTTCCTACACTTATCTTGCAAACTAAACATTGCTAGTCCCTCCTCACATCCAATTCTGCAAGGTTTTGTGGGCAAATTAATAAAGATTTTACCAGTTACTAAAGCAAATGCAATGAGGACTCCTCAATGGGGTACCTTTATTCGAATAAGATTTGTTTTCTCCAGGGTGGAGTTCCTGCCAAACTTCCCCTTTCCCTCATTTCTCTCTTATTTGAGTAAGGTGAGAAATGGAAAGAAAAGTAGCAGAGTAGCGGTTAACAGTGTCAGAAGTCAAGACATATTACTCCTTCATCATCTGAAGGCTTTCTAAATGGAGTCCGTGCTACTGGAAATGTTTTCTCTCACCCAGTCTCCTCGGTCTCCTTGCTGAGTGTGTTGAGTAAGGCAGTGAGCTGTGGTTTTCATATCCAGGCCAAGGCAAGCAAGTCAGATGCCACTTCCAGTGCTAAAAGGCCCCTGGGTCATTCCATGGTATGCAATGAATCAGAGCCTTACCAGGAGATCGATTCACATTCAGGGCATATTAAAATGTACAAGCAATCCCTGTTGTGATTTCCATTTCCAATTTTTTTAAAATGTCTGTGTCCAGATCTTACATGTGGCCAGAATATTCAGATAAATTTCAATCTATTATACATAATTTAAAGTCTTATATTTAGACTCAGTCTTGCTTGTAGGCTCCTGTCTCATCCGGGAAAATAGTGTTCCAAAAAATACATTTATTTTGATTGCCCTTCTGTTTGATTCATTCTTAGCATCTACATAATGACATGATAACCCAAGTGAGCCCCACCAGGATTAATTCACTACACACAATGCACTTAGCATTTAGCAATATACTGAGCACATGGTCTAAAAAAATGGTGCTAACTACAGTTGTCTTTCAAAATTAGTAGGAGTCATTTCTGGGTACCAAAATCCATGGATGGGCAGGTCTCTTGTGCAAAATGGCTGTAGCATTTACATTTAACCTACACATCCTCCCTTTTACATTGAATCATCTCTAGATGCCTGGTAACACCTAACAATGCAAATGGGATGTAAATGGTTGTCATACTGCATTGCTGAGGGAATGAGGGAGGAAGAACTATCATCTGTACATACGATCTTTTTCACAGTACAGCCACAGCTTTTCTCCAAGGTCCTTGATTGGCTGGATCTGTCAGAGTGAAACTCACAGATACGGAGACCTGACTCCATTCAAGTGATAGCCTATAAGTTGATCAAAACAATCAGAGGAAATATTTTCACACTATCTGCATCCCTATTATTAGTATTGTTGTTGTTTTCAGCACCTGCAATAGAGCCCAAGTCCTTTGCATTGAGCTACAGCCTAATCCCCTTCTTTTTCTTTTCCAACCAAGGGAGTAGCAGGCAGGGAGAATCAGTGTCGGGGGAAATGACCGTCATGAAGCACACATTCTTTTTTTCCTTTTTTTTTTTTTTTAGTTCTTTTATTGGTACATTTTAGGTATACAATACATTTACATTTATCATTGGGTGCTTGTACCTGTACATGATATATCTTAGTTCTTATTTTTTCCCCCATTACCTGTGCGTCCTTCACCCCCTCCACCCTTCCCTGTTTACATAGATTTCATTTCCATTTTTTTTCTTTTCTCATAGTTTTTCCTTTCCCTCTTTTCCTTTCCCCTTCCCCTCCCTTCACTCCTTCGTCTTTGGACCATTCTTCCTATTTCAAATTATCAATTATCCATTTTAATCATTTTAACCCTTATTTACACTATCAGTTTCTCACACTAGAGAAACTATTCGGTATTTACACATGTGTGTCCTATTTATTTCACTTAAGAGGATGGCCTCGATATCCATCCATTTAGCTATAAATGACTCTAGTTTCTCATTCTTTATGGCTGAGTAGTACTCCATTTTATAAAAAAAACCATATCTTCTTTATCCAGTCTCCAGTTGATGGGCACTTGGGCTGCTTTCAAGCTTTAGCTATTACAAACGGTGCTGCTATGAACATGGGGAAGCACACATTCTTCAGGAAGCTTCCCTTAGAGGCTCTCAAAAGGTTTTGTTGGGGAAACTGAGCCACCCACAACTATAACTGGGAACACTGAACAGGATGTGGACTTATTTTTCTTACATAGAAAATTGAAGTTTTCAATTCAAACTGAGTTAATTGTCATGAAAAATTAAATTCACAAGTGAGGGGAGTTGGGAAGGGGGTGTGCAGGCAGAAGAGAAGGGAGAGGAGGAGCATGAAAGTTAAGCTATCTAAAGCATCTTCAGGCAGAAATGCCAGCATCCCACTATTGTTTCATTACGATTTGTAAACATTTTCAAGTCAAAACTTTTAAAAAGTTACAGCAAAAGGGGTAACATTTATTCATATTTCAGTATACAGTTATTTTGTAGCTATTTTTAAACTGAAGGGAAGCAATCAAATTACCTACAACTCCCCACCCCAATTACTGCGGGGCTGTGAGAGAACAGGAGCAAATATAATACATCATCTGTACACCTCAAGCTCTGCACTCCAAAAGTGTCGCTTTCACATTTTGGCAAGTTAGCATGACACTCTGCTGTGATTTTATTAATTATATATTATTCAATGTTTAATTGCTGAGCCCTACTCCTACCCAGGCTTGCTTTCTCCTAACTTAGGGTTTGCTATCATGTCCCAAATGGAAGTCAGACATCATTATGAAAGTTACTTTGGGGGGCAGTATTGGGGATTGAGCCCAAATTGAACTGCTGAGCTATATGCCTGGCACTTTTTACATTTTTTTTTTTTTGAGACAGATTTTCACTGTCATTAAATTGCCCAGTTTGGGCTTGAACTTTTGATCCTAATGCGTCAGCCTCTTGGAGTTCTGGGGTTACAGGTGTACAACACCATGCTCTGCTCTAAATAGTTACATTTATTATGTCCTTCCTTCACTCAAAGTCTTCTGAGGGTTTCACATCCAACACGGAATAAAGCCCGAAGTCCATGCAATGTGACAGATCCTATGTGGGTGGGGATCTTGTGCCTCTTCCGTCTACTCACACTCCGTCCTCCTTCTCACTCTACTTCGGCAGCACTGGCTTCCTCCCTGGGCCTCCAGTTGCCCTTGGCCCAACTGGGCCTTCCCCCACCAAAGGCCCTGCCCTGACGATCCTGGATATCTGCCCTTCCCCTCCCTCTGCTCTCTTCTCAGATGCTCTTTCGTCAGAAATCCGGTCCCTAACCAAGCCCCTTCCACCTCCGTCTTAAGACCCAGGGTCTCTTCACCCTACTCCCTACTCCCCCTCTCTCTAGATGTTCGCATAATTCTATGTCTTTTCTTTCTGTGCCGATCACAGCCACCACCAGCAGGACTGGATTGAGAGGAGGAAGAGCGTTCAGTTGACAGCTGGTATCTATAAGTTTCAACAGTGACTGGTTCCTAAATAGCACATAAACATTGTTAGACATGTAAACGAATAGAGAAGAAAGGAGAGAAGTGGATAGAGCAAGGAGAAAGGGCAGTCCATTACTCAAGAAGCAATTTCTTTAAAAGATTCACCTAGATGTACACTTAGCTTTCCTTTTACACACAGCTATGACTTCTCTAGTAAATGTGTGAGCTGCTGGATCTTTCACTTGAAAAACTCTGCAGCCAAGGCCCCCAAACTCATGGCTTCAGAATGACTCAAATCCATTTCCACAGTGCAGGATGTGGAAAACAGACACCTCACAAGCAGGTTGTTCATATTACTCCAAAAGTCATTCCTGCAGCCCAGAGTCACTGGAATCCTGCCTTGTCCTTTCCTTGTGTTCTACACCAGGGTTTATCACCTTCAGCTAGCAGCTACCAGTCATTGGACAGTGTGATGGTTCTTAGCAAAGTATCATTGCATACCACAACTTCATTTAATCCTTGGGACAACTCTAAGAAGTATGTGTTGTAATATTATTCTATTTTAATGAATAATTTAAAAGGCTTAGGTCAAGGGCTCAGGTCAAGGGCTCATCCAATTTTATACAACTAATAGATAACAGGGTTGAGCTGGGAAAAGAAGCGCCAAATGCCAGACCATCCAAAACCTCTCCACCAGCTTACCTTCCAATCTTCCAGATACTTGTTATGGTTTGGATTTGACATATTCCCCAAAACTCACGGGCTAAAGGCTTGGTTGCCCACTGATAGATCTCTTAGGAAATGATGGGATCATGAGGGCTATGATTTCAATAAATGGATTAATCCATTGATATAATCATAGTTTGTTGAAAATATGAGAGGGTGCCTGGTTAAATAGAGTGGGTCGCGAGAGTGTGACCCTGGGAACTCTATCTGGCCTTTGCCCCCTTCCTTTCTGGCTCCTTCCGCTTCTCTTTGCTTACTGTCCACCAGGAAGTGAGCAGGTTTTTCTGTCACACCTTTCCACCACACTGTTCTGCCTCACGGCACACCCACAGCAGTGGAACGGCCAACCATGGACTGACACCTCTGAGACTGTGAGCCAAAAATCAATCTTTCCTCTTTTAAGTTGTCTTCCTCAGATACTGGGTCACAGCTATAAAAAGCTGACTAACACAGTATTGTGTCTGAAACTGTGTTTCAGGGACTATGCCTCCTAATGGTAGAAAGGAAAAATTCTATTTTGGGGGGGATAGCCTTGGACATGCTGATCCAAACATCGTTATTAATTTTTTGTTTTATAATAAATGTGAATGACAAAAAAATTCAGTAGTACTATAAGGAATACTTTTTCTTGCTATTATAAAACACAAGTTAAATTATAATGTATCACTACTCTAAAAATTTTGAATTCTATGATTACTCATTTTGCTGCCATGATACTATAAAAGCAAATGTAATAAAATGAAAGCCTCGTGTTATTATCCAGTTGGCAGCAGCACTTTTCTGTGATGCAGGGGCTGCTGCTCTGTAGGGCTGGAGACCTGAGAGTTAAAGGGAAGGAATTCGCAGACACTTTTATGAAAGCTTCATGTGTCATGTAAAGGACATCTGCCTCTCAGTTTTTCGTATGTTATCAGTAAAAACTGCTATGTAGACCTCATGTCATTTCTACTTCATCAAGTGCTCTATTTATTCTCAACATGGATAATACATGATGGGCACTTTGCATTTAAAAAAACATAATCGTAATGAATTTAAGGCAGGAGGGCTAATGAAATAAGTAGAAGGGAAAGGAAGAAGAATGATGGCATATCCTTCTTTTCTTTTATTTTGAGATTCCGGGCTGCTCTAGTTCCATGATATGATTTGCGTAATTAGCACAACATCACAAAGTAATGTTTTGAGAGAAGTTTCAGTTATATTCTCCTAACAATGATGTTACAAGGGCAAGAAAAGAGAGAGTAGAGAGATGGAGTTTGTATTTCTTTGTAATTTTAAGTAACTTTTCCACAATATAAATGTATACTAGACCCTATCTATTGAAAGATGGCTGCATTTATATTACATCATTAGATTTTCACAGCACTCTGAAAAAATACTGTAGTAACCATTTACTGTTGAAGAAACTGAGGCTCAGAGGAATTAAGTGATTTATCCCACAGTCACACTGCTGTTTAAATGGCAAAATGTTTGGGCCAGATGTATGCCTTTTCCTGCTACTTCCTGTTTCCTCAAATGGATATAACATATGTTACTTCTTAGCGTTTCCATGAGCCTTAGACATTCACAAACAAATTACAAGGTTACCAGACCCTCAACATTTAAGAGGGGCAAAATATAATAGGCAGCTTTTCTGTATCATAGCATCCTTTAAAGAAACAAGCAATGCAAACAACCCAGAAGTCCATCAGCCACTTTGAGGATCCTCTCAGCTTTTAGGCTGGCACAGACCCTCTTGAATGGCCACTTCCTCTCTGTCCACTGGAGAGTTCCAAATTGGATTAATATCTTATCTGATCTGTAAGCACTTTTTCCGTCTTTGTGTGCAAACCTATCCAGGTTTTTCCAGCTTGGAGACTGCCGATCTCTTGCTTAAGTCAAAGTGGTAATTTTCTTAATCTGTTACTAGTTCCACTGCAGATTAAAAGACATTATCACCTTGTTTTTAAAGAACTCTGATTTCACAGGTGCCATTGTTTTGCTTTGCTCAGAACCTGTCCTCTGAGATCAGAGAAAACAGTAGCTTTATGGAAGCAGTGGATTAGAAGAGAAAAATGAGACCTCCCTCTTCTTGCTCATTAATATTTCCACAGATCTCTGAGTCCTTGCCAAAAATGTGAGTGAGACTTCACACAGGTTTTCCAGGCAAGTCCAGTAAGTTACATGGTTACCTTATCGGTCTAACTTCATCCGCCCATTGGAGTCCAGCTTGATTTTACATTTCTGAAGTTTACTTGGTAATTTCTAATAGATGTCAAATATTAACAAAGGTTCAGATGTGAAGCCAAACATATTTGGGCTGCAAGCTTTTGGAAAGAAAGCTGGAGCTTACTCTCTTGAGAGACTTCCAGTAGGGATGGCCTTGTGCCTTTAGGCCAAGTTTAGAACCCTGTCCAAATCGAAGAGGGTTAGAACTCAGGCTTGGCTGGAATCTTCTGAACTCCATGGGGGAATTCTGTTTTATTTTCCTCTAATTTAGCAAAAGTTTTCTTAGTTTTCCAGAATTATGCCACAAGGGAACTGTGCCTAGATATCCAGTGGCTCCAACAAAACTCCTTTAAATGACATAATGTCATTTTTTAATGTTTTTGTTTTTCATTCTACCCAGTCAAATGCATCTGCATTTGGTACTTTTCATGGCTTCAGTGTGATAGACAGAGATATATTCATTGGAGAAAACTCACCTCTAAATATGCTTGAGGAAATAATTTCTACTCTCCCTAAAAGTTAGGGCTAAAGCCTTCTCAAAAGGTTTGTGCCCAAAATTCCATATATCCAAGGAAGCAAAACCGTCTGCTTGGAATCAAGTGAATTGCACAAATGCATTTTTGTCTCAGCTCCATTCGCTTCCTGTTTAGAGAGACGATCCCATAGCGGGGGATGACCGTATTAATGGCTTGAGTGGCAGAAAGTAGGGAGTGGCCTGTATGGACGGGATGAACCTATATAAAATATGGGGAAACAAGGGAGCTGGAATCAAGAAATCACAGTTCGGCCGTTCTCATGCAATCTACCATTGGCAACATCTTTAATTGTTGATTTTCCCTATAAAAAAAGAAAAACAATACCTGCTTTGTTTATCTGGAGGGAAGATAATACATGGAAAAGTACTACATAAAGTAAATGCACAAACAGACAAAATTCTAGGAACTATAAAAAGTGCTTATCCTGAGTTTTGTTATCTGCATCCATTTTAGAGGATATGAAATAAGATCTGTTTGGGTAATCCAGTGTTGTTACAGCCCTATAACATGATTCAATTTTTAGGGAACAAAATAACTGATGACTGTGGAAAGCTTAAGGAAAAAAAAAAATCTCCCTCCTAAGTCTGACTCTCTGGATTTCCCCCCTAAAAAAATACTCCTTTAAAATAAAGACTGTGGAAAACACCAATGACGATGACTGGCCCAGACTGGCAATGAGCAAGGCCTCTCTTCTTATTTGGGACCAATTAATATTCATGCAGTCCCAACCCTGAAGGGATTTAGCTCCAGCATTTCATAAAACTGAAGCAATCCATCATCCTAAAGGGCAAAGAGGCAAAATTTCTGAGCACTTTTCCTCCAACTCCATCAGAGAATGTAAGCTCACGTTACTTCCCTCCCCAATCCCTTCCTTCTTTATGAAGTGAGACTGTTGTGGATAACTGCAGTCTTGTAATGCATTTTTGGCTGGCCCAGGCAATACCATGGCTTCAGAAACTCTCTTTAGTAGAAGCTGGCCAGCGTTCTATTGTTTGCATCTGGGACATGGCCAGTAGAGTTCGGACATCTGCCCATTGTGTTAGCTCCTTGGGCGCCAGTGGGCTGCAGCTCATTATTCCACTGGGAGTTTTGCCTCTCTTCTTTGAAAAGGGGAGTGACTCACAAACACCCCTCTATCACATCTGACATTTGTAAGATGAAAATTCTCTTTCAGTTCCAAGTTGCCTTGCCTGGGTGAGTTCCTTATTCTGACCAAGCTGATCCGTAAAGGCATTGATCGGAGTTACTCTTTGGTAGGAGATTTTGGAATCCAGTTGGTAGGCATGAGTTGGGTTGTGCCAATCCAAATGGCCCACTCCTTCTGGCTGCAAAACCAGGAGACAGAAATGGAGAGAAGGTACCACATGAGGCAGTGGGGTAATGATGGCATGGTACTAGAGGTTGGCAAATGTCTCACAGTAACTTTGTACTTTTTTTTCCTGTCTCTTCCTGTTAATCCTATAGCAACCTCTTCCTAACCTTTGAGATCCTCAATACACATAACCATTTCAGCCTCCTTCTGTTGTTATTAACTAGCTATGGTACACAGGAAAAGTTCATTAACCTAAGGTTCTATTTCATTGCCTCATAAATTGGAGACTGCATTAGCATTTATCTCACAGGATAGTGAAGACCAAAGTGTTTATCTCAATTCTCTGGTGCATCATAAGTGATCAGTAAGGGTAAGAAATAAATATGATGATGATAAAAGTGTTTATAGATTAACGCAGTGTGTTTAGCTTGGAATGATGGCTTATAAATGACGAGAATTTTATTAGAATTAGTACATTTGTTGGAAGGAAAGTGTAAAAACATATCCAGTTAGTTTCTCTTTTAAGGTCTATTTATAGACTATTTCCTATCAAGGTCAACAACACATGGTGTTAGCCAGGGCTGAAATGGAGAGTTCATCTTGAAATACCATCACTTCTACTACACCATGACCGTGCTCCCAGCACCCAGTAACCAACTGCTTGGTTCTAACCTAGCCTCAGTGGCTAACAATGGCCAATAACTTCCAGGGAAACAAAGAGCAGGATATTGGGGTCTTTTGGCCTGTGCTTCAAAGAACAGCTGGATCCAATTCAGGGCCTTAACTGAAGAAAGAAAGAAAAATGGATCCCCTTGCACTGGTCTGTGTCAGCTCTGACAGCTGTGTCTCCACCACCTGCAGGAGCAGATGCAAAGGAGAGATTTTCTTCAGAGAAGTCGCTCTGCAGTTTATAAAATTGTGCCCTGGAGGGAAACTAGCCCTGTGGGGAACTGGTTGGCAACACCCTCCTAGGAGGCTTCTACAAGGTGTGGCCCCTGAAGTGGGAGCTTCCTTCTCAAGGTTATTCTGAGGAGTAAATGCAGAAGGAAAATGGACCCAGATATACAGTAGGGACTCAGTAAGTATTATTTCCCTAAAAGGCAGTGAGGGATTCTGAGTTCTTTCCTCCCTCCCTGGGAGTGGTACATTGATGCTGACTGCCAACCACTGTCACCTGGCTACCAGATCAGATAAAATTTGTCTCAGTTTGGGGTCCAGCTTCCTCCAAGTCCATTGATCCTGTCCTGCAGGTTGCACATCCCAGCCAGGGCCTCCTGGACTCCTTTCTCTTCCACATTCAATAGGTCATTTACCTGCCCTTGAACATCTCAGAAAGCTTTTCTCTGTCTCTCAAGGGAGTCTGCAATACAGGCCAGATGCTCTCAAGGATTACTATGGCTTTTAAGTCTAGTTTTTTTAAAAAGCACTGTCCCTTGTCTCAGGCCATTATTTCTTCTTTTATTTTAGGGGATATAATTTCCTATTCTTCATTTATATTATTTTGCTGAGGATATTTGTGCATTGTCAGTCTATATGTCAAGAGTCCTGCTTGATTGCACCACATAAATTCAGCTCTGTTTATAAGCTGAAGTGACTACTACTAGAATGGGAATTAAATACATTCTAGTCTTGAAGATACAGAACTCCAGTTTTTCTAACTCAGTATCTCTTTGCTCTAGGGATTATGCTTGATCTATAAATTGGTGTTTTAACACTGCAAGTTACTGCTTCATTTGGGAGACAAGAAAAGTAAAGAATCTACCTGAAAAGATACTTTCTCTTGGATCTCAGGTCCAAGACTTGCACATAGGTATCTTGGTTCTCAAGTCACTCATCTTTCACCATCTGACGACACCTGACCTGGGAGGATCACCCAAAGTTTAAAGTCTCTGCATCATAGGAAAGTCTTTCGCTACATGGGTTCCTGCCAAGAACCTCTGCTTTCCCCATACTCTGCTCAGGTTACTGTCCATGAGCCACTTTTCATTCCTTCTTACAGGTTCAGAAGACTTTTTTCTAATCCCTGGAATGACCTGTCTCTGCCTGTTTACCTAGGGAATCAAATCATTCTCCAACATCCAACTTAAAGCTCACCTGTTCTTCTGTAACTCTCACAGCTCCCAGAAGCACCCAGCACTTCTCCACCTGCATTTAAATAAACCTTCATTTATTCCTCACTTACAGAATACATAGTTATACATAGTTACAACTTACAGTTATACATAGTTATAACTATTGCTTATGTTTGTCTCTCCACTAGACAGTTAATTGTTCAAACATAGTGTTACGGTTTATGTTTAGATGTCCCGCCAAAGCCTCATGCAGATAAGGTGGGGGTTTCTTTTCTAGAAGTTGCCAAATCTGGAATGTGTGGTGCTGGAATTAAGCATGTGTGATTACTAAACCACTGCGTGTGAGTGATTGATTTGGCACCCACACTAATCCAGGTAGTCTGGACAGGATAAAAGGGACAGAAAGTTGCTGGTAAGGTCCCTTGTTACCTTTGCTACCTTGTGTGCACCATGTTGTTTCTCCCCTGCAGTGCCTGTTTGTCATCTCTGCCTTGGAGCCAAGCAACTATGGCCTGAAACCTCTACGAACTGTAAGCCAAATAAACCTTTCTCCCTTTAACTTTGGGTGTCAGGTATTTTGTCTCAGTAATGAGAGAAAAGTAACACACATAGGATTTATATTTTATTCATTCTTGTATCCACAGTTCTCCAAAGAGTTTCTGATACATGATATGCCTTAACGCCTATTATTTTTCTTACTCATTTTGGTTTGGTTTCGTTTTCTTGCAGATTACTTTCATGTAAGTTGTATCAGGTGAATAATAATGTATTTATATGTGGTATAACTATTTGATTCTGATCACTACCTAAGCATGTCTACATTTCTCTGGATATCTTGGATTTCTAAGAACTAGAAAGTACTGAAAGTAATAATTTTTGATAAACCTTACCTGAAAAGTGGAGTAACTTTGTGCAAATACTGTTTTGGTCACTTTTTCATCTGCTGGGTCACAATATCCAACACATCCACAACTTAAAAGAGGAGAAGTGTGGTCATCAATTGTGATACATCAACTGGGATAGATTAAGAAACAACTAGAGGGGCCGGGGATTTAGCTCAGTGGTTTCACAACCTGCTGTGCAAACGCAAGGACCTGAGTTCAATCCCCGTACCAAAAAATAAAAAGGACTGGTGAAGCACAGTCCTGAGCGTATCTGTGGGTGATTGACACTAGGACAAAAACAGGCAGGAGAGGTTCACCCCAGATGTCTGTGACACCAACCCCTATGCTTGTAGCCTGGATTGAGTAAAAAGGGAAAGAAGAAGCATGTCTATCATTTTCCTCTTCAGAGCTCCAGTCTTCACCATTGCATTTGGATATTCATCTCCAATTCCTCCAGCCTTCGTTTATATAATCATATGCACTTATATTAAATCTCTTCTAGTGAACCCTAACTGATATTAGAAGTTTACTCTGGGTCATGGTTTTAGTTCATGGTGAGCTGGCTCCACGGCAAAACAGCGAGGCAGAAGAAAGCTGTTCACTGCAAGGGAGACAGTAAAGAGAGAGAAAAGGGAAGAGCTGCGAAGGGAGTACACCCTTTCAGGTCTGTCCTAGTGACCTCCTCTTTCATCCACACCCCACCTCCTAACAGCACATTTAACTCTGAACTCCTCGGTGGATTATTCAGCTGGTGAGTACAGCATCCCCATGATGCAATCACCTTCCAAAACCCCAGGAACTTGGTGGAGGGAGTATTCCACATCCAAACCATAACAAAGAGTGAGGAAAAGTTTGTAGCAGAATATTCAAGGAGTTGTTTATTCTTTAAGAATCTCAATTTGTTCATTTTAAACATTGTGGAATTTTGTACCTTGGACAAAAAAAAGTAATACTTATGATACAAGATTCAATGTCTGAATATCATAAAAGGTCAGTTATAGCAAAATGAAAGCTGTTTTAGAAAGTAGAAAATAACACTAGTACACAAGCCCTTAGTAATTTAAAGTTAAGCCACTGTCTCCAGGGGGATGTTTAAGTCTCTAATTATAATCAAAATTCTCCAATAGCTCTCATAGTAGAATTCTTTAAAAAGTGATCTGAACTTGAAACTATTCTATCCCTGGGAAACATGGAATTTTTCAACTCTGTAATTTATTCTTCTCTATTTCATTTAATTCTTTAGCAGAAATTGATGAGTCTTCACACACTTGGCAGATAGCTTAGAAGCTATGAAATATTAACACTGAGTGACCAGAATTGCTTCTAAATGCTCCCTTTATAGGCAAATTCTTACTTTCGGGACACTGAGAGGAGTCAGTCTACCATTCCTCCTAGAATTGACCCCTCCCTATGTTCCTCTTGGGCTGAAAAAACTATGATTTAAGTTGTACTCAAATCCAACTTAGCTTACCTGGTATAAGAAAGACTGATATTTTAAGTTATGTTTAGCTGTTCTTGGGATCAGATAATCATCATTTCTACCATTCAGGTTAGGATGTGGTACAATATGAAGAAATGATGTATTGAGGGAGCTGAAAACCAAGAATATGCTCAAATGCATGGAATGTACATAACTCTGTGGAGTGGTAAAGGAAGTCAGAAAGGTTTCAAGTGTGTGTTTTGTCTTAAGATACAGCACGTATACCATGGAACACAAACTGGAAAGAAATGAAGCAGAATGGAAGCCCTACATGTTGAAACCAGCTCAAGTTTGAAGCTACAAAGTTAGAAGTCAATGGACATCTATGCTTCTGTTTAGATTTTTGCAAAGTTGCGTGTGTACTTAGTCTGGAGTTGAGGAGCCGGAGAAGGAATATCAGCCTATGTGTGGAATTGTTTCCAAGATCACAGCAAAATTCTCCCAACTGGAACCAGAAATAAAGGTCATAGTGATGACATTTAGTGCTAAAAGCCACATGTGTTAATTCAAACTCTATGAAAATTTTTGTGTGGCTTAATTCTACTTACCAGTTCCAGACGCGAAAGACTCTTTTCTCTTTCCTCAACAGCGCTCTCAACACTACAAAAATAAGGAATTTGTTTCTGTTTGTGCACTCTCCTCAGTGCTCTTCTTAATTAGAACAATTATAACTCACATAAATAATGACCCACATTGGCTACAGGTCCCAGTGGAAACTTCAAAAGACAAATCAAAAGCAACAAAATGTCAAGATGTTTACTGGAAGCAGTGTGAAGGAGACTGGCAAAAGCAGAAAAGCATACCTGAAGCTTATGTGTGTTAGTCAGCATCCCCTAGAGAGAGAAAACCAACAGGAAGAATCTACCTATCTACAGATATTTCTACATAATGAGATTTATTATAATGAATTGGCTCAAGCCATCATGGAGGCTGAGAAGTTCCAAGATCTTCCCTTACCAAGCTGGAGACTCAGGAGAGCGGGTGGTGTAGTTTAAAGATATTAGTCAAAGAGCTGATGTTGAAAATTCCAGTTGTAGTTTGATAGCTGAGAATCAAGAGCACTGACAGGAGAAGATGGATCCCCAGCTCAGTTAGGCAGAGGGCAAATCCTCCGTGTTTCTGCCTTTTGTTCTATTCTGGCCACCAAGGGATTGGAAGATGCCCACCATATTGGAGATGACTCCACATACAAACTCAAATACTAATCTCTTCCTAACCTCCTCTCACAGACACATCCACAAATAATGTGTAACCAGATATCTGGGCATCCCAGGATCCAGTCAAGTTGATAGAAAAATTTAACCATCAAACTCATGCTTTAGAATTCACTGTCTAGATCCTGAATCTTAGCTCCTCACTTTACCATTTTATATTTCATCATCCTTATCTATGAGAGTTATAAAATCAGTGCACCCGTTTACTTTAATCAGCTTGCTGCCTGACGTAGTATAGGCAAGTACACATATTATTTTGTACTATTTTGTTGTTACATTTCTGTATTATTATATGTTTGCTTTTTGAGTGTATAAATTTATATGTTTTAAGTATAATTACTGTTTTATACAGTAGTTACTATTTCTGAGCTCCAATTACACATTTGATAATGAATTAAAGCAAATTAGAAAATAAGCAAAAAACAAAATATGAATAGATTCTTTCCCCATATGCCCCAGACAATGAAGGAAGAATGCAGTTTAACAGGAAGTTCTGGAAATGTTGACAAGGCAGACCAGTTTTCCCTGGACAGTCTTGGTTTATGGGTGTTGTCCTAGAATAATTATTGATAGTTTCCCCTTTCTGAAGAGCATCCTGGTCAGAGCAATTAAATGTTCAAAGTACAAGTGGTTACCATAGTGGGAACAGCCTGTCAGAGAGCAAAACTCCTCAAAAGTCCATGTAGTAGGGTGGGGCAGGGTGGAAGGGCTTCCTAAGGGAATAAGGACGACGGTGCGTGGGAAGAGCAGTGTTATAGTGAGGAGGAAGCGTGGTGAAGACCACTCGTTCCAAAGCACAAACAAGTGAGTCAAAAACGAGAGTGAGGATGGCTAACTTAGGACAACCAGAGAAATTGAAATGAAAGTAGAATCCTGAAGTTCACAGAAGAGAGTTGCAAAGATGACATTAGATAGTGGTGAACCAGTCATGGTCATGAGCGTTCAGACAATTTTTACCAATCTAGGGATGGGCAATAAAAGGACAGGGAAGGTGTTATACTGACTTGAGAGTATGAAGCACTAGAAAGTTCTGTGCATGCAGGGGGACCCTGGACCCAGGCAGTCTGCACCTTCCTATTCTGAAGCCTTTGAGGAACTGTTAACTTTCCATCACACCACTGAGACAGTTCCTTTCGTGCATCCCTCTTCCAGGTCGTGGATGTGAGGCAACTAAGAACCTCAGAGCACTTAGCATCTGTTAGTTGCTTTGGCAGAACAATTCCAAAGTGAATCATTCCGTGCATAGGTTATTGGTTATGCCCACTTCCTAGCCATTTCAAAGCTCCTTCCAACTCTGTGTTCCAGGCAGAGTTTACCCCAGAGTACTACTAACACTCAGGGAGGCAATGCTCCACATCCACATCCCTGCAGGTCCTCCTCGTGAGGGCTGATCTATCTTCACTCAAATCTACCATTTTTATTTTAAAAAGAAAGGGAGTGTGTAAGAACAGAGACCTGTTCTCTGTTTGACCTGTTCTCAAAAATGAAATGCAAGCTGACTTTGAAATCAGTAGAAGGTGAGAGAGAAACTAGTAACTGAGAGACTAAAGTGTGTGCTGTAAAATAAGGAACGTTTCTGGGGGATTCAATTTCTCAAAATCCTCCACTTCTAAAACCTAAGTTGATGGCAATTGAGTCTGAGGAATGAGTAGTTGGCTACAGAGATGAAAGGACTCCATGTTGGTAAGGAAAGAAACCTTCTTAAAGACCTATGTTAATCGAGGATCTATCAGACATCTGAAGAGGTGGCCCCCAATTTAGAAAAAGGGAGTTTCCTGGGGAAAAGAATATGGAGAACAAGCATGCCATTGTCAAATAAGACCAAGTTTGAGGGCTGTGCTGTGTGGGTTGGAATTCCTGATTCCTCAATTTATATTCCCTGGGCCTGTTTCCTCAACTGTATAATGGGAAGGAGAATAATACTAGTAACACCTCATGAAGCTGTTACAAGGGCCTATAAAGTACTGAGAACAAAGCCTGGCCCAGAGTGAATGCTTATTAACAATAATCATAAGAAAAATCCATCCGTCATTTTTGCGCAGGTATGATGTAATTTACTCTAAAATCTCAGCAAACTGGAATCGTCTTATGAAATGATTGAATTCCCTACCACGCCCCCCGCTATCAACTTTCAGTCTCCCTAAAACCCAGTTAAATTAGCAACTCTTAACAGAAAAATTTACAAATTCAAAATTTACACATGAAAGAAGTTCCAATACTGGGTCCAAATATTCCAGCAATGCATCTACCAATGTCCTGACTCCGCTGAGACAGGGAACTTTGTCCAGTGGTGGCAGAAGATTGAGTTGGTATGGGGATGGACACAGCTGGGCAGGGTCAGAGTTTACTTTATCTTAATATCTCTTTGTCTCAATTTAGAAAAAAACAAAGAAAGATCCCAGCTTCCAGACAACCATGAAAACAAAATAAACAAGCATGCAAATGAGATGTGTTTTGGATGTGGGTTTGTATATATTGGCAGAAAGAGCAATGAAACTTAGGACTCTACATTCTTACTTTTTTTCTCTCTTCTGTCACTCTCAGTGCCAAAGGAGTTATTTTTAAAAGCATGGTGCGTGTTTTTGATTATAATGTTAGGGCAAAAGGGGAGATGACCTTTACATTTAGTTAGCAGCTGTCACACAATCAGTAAGCATCAAATGGTACCACTTCCTATTTGGCCACCAGCAATGAGGGTATTCTATAGCTTTTTGTCCTCCCACATCACGATTAAACAGCACTCACTAAGGCTGAACATGTTGAAATAATCAGTTATTTCTTAATTCATCCAGAGAATATTTACCCCCTTCAAAGTTCTGCCAGAGCATCTTGCAAGGCCAGTCTATCCTGAATGCAGACACAAATGAAGATGATCGATCCTTACCCAAGCACGCAGACATCATTCCAGGCCTGTGCACCAGGATAGAGAGGCTCTCAAAGCCACACCGGTTTCCAGGTAAAGCCTATAGGATGGAAATGAGCTGCAGAACCAGCTATGAGATGCAATCCCTCTCCACAAGAAGCGGCAGGTGGGATTGCAACTCAAGGGGTTCCCATCAACAAGACGAGACTGGAAATCCTGTAAGTCTTACAGTGTCCCAATGCTTCAGCATTAGCATCCTCATTTTGGAGGCTGGGAATGTGGCTTAATGGTATGGTGGTGGCCCAGATGCAGAAAGCCCTGAGTTGAATCCCTCACAACGCACCATAAAATAAAATAAAATTCTCATATCTGATCTTTCCGTGGGCGTTATCAAGTTTTGGGCCAACTCGGAGAGAGAAGAATGATACATTCCTAGCAAACAAAAACAAAATGCTAATTTTGGTGTTTTGTGCACAAACTTTTTCCTGGGAAAGGGAAAAACAAAATTATTTCTGTTCCCTAATATTTCTTTTTTTACTTTTACCTAAGAGACCAGTGAAAACATTCAAAATTTTGACAGAAAACAAAGACTTTAGTAAATAGCAAAATGTTTTTTTATACAAAACTAACCAATTGGGAAAAATCTCCCCATGACATTAACTAAATTTATCTTTTTTCTTTGACTATTTAGGGACATATGGCCTTAAACTGTGTATTAAATATATACATATAAAATACATTGAAGAGAAAAATAATTTGTACTTAATATTTATTTGGTCTTCATTGCTTGTTTTTTGTTGTATAACAAACTTAACTTTTGAATTGTTAAATTTCTGATCCAAAAAAGTGTTATTGTACTCTGAAAAAATTGCGTCTAACAGAATTGGTATTAAAGTTATTTCCTCCTAAAGAACTGAATAATTCTTATATATCTCAAAATGAGGATGGGATTATTGCAGATAGGTAACTTAATTAGATATCTTGTAGGCTGTTAGACAGAGCCAGCCCAGGAGGAGTCAAAATGGAGGACAGTCAAGGAGCCAACATGGAGGACAATCAAGACACATTCACTGAAGGCAAGAATTGAAAAAGAGAGAAACTACAAACCCTTGTGCTTCCCCTGGGGAAAATAGCAGTGATTGGTATTCTAAATAGGTATCAATCACCTGGATGGGGTGGGGGGTGTCAAGGTCTTAACTCAGCCTCTCCAGGAAATATCCCTCACTCCCACCCTTACCGAAAATCTTTGTATGGTTGCTATGTGACTTGCTCCCCCACTTGACCCCCATCTAATCAATATTACCTGGTGACTGTACTTGTAAACTTATTGGTTGGATATGGTTTTGCCCCACCTCATGCCCACCTTGTACATTTCCACTGGGTCTTATAGTTTTGTCCCACTTTGTACCCGCCTCACCACATGGCTTTGCTATATAAAACATCTTTGAAACGTGGGGTGGGTGGGTAACCCACTTTCCGGTACCCCTTCTGTCTCTCTTAGGCAGAAGCTTTCTTTCTCCCAATAAATTTTTCCGACTCTTAACCTCCATTGTTTCTAGAATTCATTCTTCGATTTTAGAGAACACAAACTCTCATTTTGGATATATCTAGTAGGTTTGGGAGTTGCATCTTTTCCCCCTATATCAGGATGATGAAATTTCACTGTATTCCTGTAGAAAAAGAATATAATTTAAATTAAAATAAGTAACATTTGAAAGTTTTATTTCTTCATGTTCATCAACAAAAATACTAAGTAAAAGTTTAGGACCTACATTAAAGTAAACAATGGGAGCTGAAGAAATTATCTCTGTATTAGTATCTTGGGACAGCCAAGATGATTTTTATCACATATGCAAAGTGCACTATTGATGGTGCAAGTGACTCTTCTTTAAATGGTTCAGGGGCCTGAATACCTTCTGTCTTGTTGCTCTGCATTTTTAAAGTCCTTTGCTTCCAGCTGCAAAGATGAGAGAGAGAGATGAAGAGAGAGAGAGAGAGAGTGTAAGAATCGTGGCTTTATTGTTTTATCTACAAACAGCCCGTTACACAATTGCTTCAATTCATAAATCATATATACTTTTCTAAAAGGGTAAAGAATTAAACAAGTGGACAGGACAAGGCACATCTGCAAAGCTTAATTTATTGGTGAGCAGTTTGTATAAATCATGTGCAGGAAAAAAACCAGTTGATTTCTAATAAATGATAAAGCAATCTCTCTTTAAGTGTCTCTCCCACTCTTCAAACACCTAAGTCAATGACTAGGGTGGGATATACTAAGTGGCTCCTCTAATGTGAGTAAGTGACAGTCATTTAATTGTCACATGTGAGAGTAAGCTTCTTCCACAGCATGCCTAGCTGATTTTAGCAGGGTGATCTTGCCTTTATTCACCTCACTGGAAACATTTATGCATTGCAAGAGAAGAGAAACATGGTCCTGGTGACAACTAAGGAATTTAACAACAGGGAACCATAAGCACTGACTAATTAGAAAGTGTGCTCAACATACACCAGGGTCTTGGAGCTGCCTACCATGATAAGCATTAAATCTTTAGTTTCTGGATTTCAGCAAAGCAAGGATTTGAGCTGATGGGCAGTGTGGTGGAGGGAAGGGGCCCTTACAAACATGGTTATCTGAAATTAAACTAACATACATATTTCCCAATATTTTAATCGATGCGTTCAATCATAGTAGGGCCCACCAGCCAATCTAAGCCCCACAATAAGATTCCAGCTTCAGATTTTCTAAACCAGCAGGAATTATAATCCAGAGTTTGAGAAGTTTTCATTTCCATTATATGTTTGCTTCTGAAAAAATCTCCAATGTTCCTTTTAAACTTCTCATCCATTTCTTATGAAATTATTACTTGTCATCTTGTTCTGAAATGTACTATTGTGTTTGTGCTTATTAGGTCATCTAACTACTGGCTTTATTATTAATACATCTAAATCCTTTTGAGAGTTTTGTATAAGGAAAGAATAGCTGGATTTTGTGATCAAATCCATTACATTCACAATATGTTTGATCATATCTTTGTCACTTAATCTCATGGTTCCTATTTTGATCACATTTTTAATAATTTTATTGTTTTCTCTCATTCTGAACTCAATCTCCAAAACCTGATAATTTATTATACCATTTTCAGCATCCATCGATTCACCATGAGCAAACACACAGGTATACCATCTCCATTGATGTCCTCCAATAAGCAGACACCAAGATAGAGCAAGAAGTGCAAGAGACTGACGAGATGAAAGACAGAAGAGTGAAGCAGGGAAAAGCATGCTAATTTGATCTTGACACCTAGGAAGGGAAAGAGGGAAGCCAGGATAGTGTGGGAAGAGCCTCAGACTCAAGACAGCTTCAAGAACATCTTAGGCAGAGAGTGGGAGCCACAAAACCAATAAATATGAGCTGGGAAGAAACAGCAGACTCGTCCAGTGGTGGCTAAACTATGGCATGCATGCCACAGTGGACCGTTTGTATCATTGAAAGCTCCAAAAGGTTTGCCATCACTACAAATCCAGTCCCATTGGTGGGCCCAGTGATGTGCCCGGAGCCGCTCAGAAGCAGCGTGGCTTTGGGTGAATGCGGTGTTAAAAGCCAAAAGTGTTTAAAATCTATTTTATTTACATTTAAAAAGCATTCAATTTGGTTTTTGCATCCTTTCATATATATATATATATATATATATATGTAGATATTAATATGTCTGTGTTGCATATTCTTATTGAATAAAATACATATTCAATAATAATAATAATTATAGTATATTATACATATTACATAATAATAATATATGTTGAATACAAAGAATCTCCTACTCTCATCTGTAGTGGAAGGTAGAAGTGCCTGGTGTCAATTTCCATACCAACCTTAATGTTATATTTTTCTATGAATTTCACTTACCTCTGCGAGTCTTAGAGTATATCTAAGTAGTTATTGTTAGGTATTTCCGAGCTCCCACAGAGCAAGCCCCCTCCTCTCCTGTCCCTTTACCCCACTACGGCCACAAGGCAGATGGAACTTCTGCATAGCTAAGGCCTGACCTCCCTTTGTTAGTGACTCTC
Source organism: Heterocephalus glaber (assembly GCF_000247695.1). The sequence continues at coordinate 2,017,433 of NW_004624801.1, forward strand.
TGCTTAGTTAAGGTCTTTCTGCCCCAGCGGTTTCTGACTCAGATATTCCAGTGAGACAGGGGCTTCCCGAAAGCGGTGACTCCATCCCCCCGACCGAAACCTGTTGCTACATACCCCAGCCCCAATCCCCCACCTCCACAATGCCCTAGTGCTCGCCCACCTGCAAGATCCCTATGTAAGCTTCCAGCTCAGCCCATACAGTTGCTGGTCTCCATCCTGTGAGGCAGCCCGGCAGGCTGCAGACTGCCGCCCCAATGACGCTTGCTTGAATGTCCGTGTGTGCTCCCCTTCTTCGGCTACTTTTCAATTATGTCAAAAGTTTTGTTTCCACATCTAAGAAAGTCTTTCTGATGCTTTTGTTCAACACATGGCACGTTATGGAGTATTTGGCTCTTGCTTTTAATCACTTTAAACTCTCTAGGAATTCCAAAATTATCTCACTACTGTTATTAAGAAGAAAGGGCTTACTTTTGTTCCTTTGTACGCAAACTAAAACTAAATTATCTGCTACATCAGTTAGAGAATTTTTTAACTAATTACAAATACAAACATCTTGTCAACCTACATATATGAGTGAACTGTAATCTTTCTAGTTTGTTTTTTCAAATTAATCTTCCCCGCACATTTAATGACTTCATTTTCTATAGATCTGAACCATGTTTTTAAAATCAAAATGATTTCTCTTATATGCCCAATAATCTACCAATAACTTGTGGATCTATTGTCAGTTTCTTTTGCCTAGACACAGAAGCATTGGTGCTACTGTTTTTTCTCTGAAAAGACACTGGATATAAACATTCTTTTTTGGTACCAGGGATCGAATTCGGGTCCTTGAGCTTGCGCAGCAGGCGGTGAAACCACTGAGTTAAATCCCCCGCCTGATATAAACATTTTTATGCTTTCCAGTATCAGTGCTTTCAGTTTTAGAATTCCAGGAGTGATCTTTACACTTATACTGTTAAATTCTACTTTTAAGGAACTGTCTTCATATTTCTTGCCCCATCCTTACTTCTAGTCCCTACCCTGTCCTAAGCACTCATCTGGGAAGCAGAAAGATGTCTCTCTGGCATCTGTATTTTATTAAGTGTCTAATACACTAAAAAGGAAGCCAGTTCTCTGTTTTCCCAACATTTCAGCCCAGTACCAGAACGTGGGGCCAAACAAATTACAGCAAACCACTTTCTAATAGAATAAAAAAAAAAAGCACCTTGGGAGTCTGTAATGCCCTAAACAGCAAATAAACTTTGAATGTTTAGAATCCTTATCCAAAAGTCTCTCCCACCACAAACCAACTGTATCTCAACTTATCCCCCCCCAAAAGATGAGCAGTTAAAGCAATGTGGCTGTAACTTGAACTTTGCAGTTCTAGGGAGTCTTCCCCATTTCCAACATCAGACTTAGACCACTAAGCTATCTCTCCTTGTGGATTTATTTGCCTCTTTTATTTTCTTGGTTAAAAATGTTGGAGTCACCAGAAACCAAACACTGTAAGAATCTTTGCTTTTGAAAGTGCATTAGAGCTGCACTGATTGATTTGGTGGGATGTTGGAAACTCTGTTTTATTCTCAGGCTGTATTCAGTCCTTGGAATATGGATGAAGGGAGTGTACGTGGAAGCAATGTCATCCTCGATTCTCAGCTTAATATGTTCCCTATTGTGCCATCCATACTCAAATGGACCTTTCCAGGAGCTCTTCAGAATGTGTATTACATTAAGACACCTGAAAGACGAAAGAACCAAGACTTTAATTATAGCCCATCTAACCAGAGAAGAAAGAACACAGTGCTCACTCAGATCACAAGGTGCATTGGCTGCAGTGAGTTTTAAAGTTTACAGACATGGGGTGGGATTGTCACTCAGTGGTAAAGCTGGTGCTTAGAATGAGCAAGGCCCTGGTTCAATCCCCAGCGTCAACAAAATAAAACAAAACAGAGAAAGCAGCCCCCCCCCTTCAAAATAGCAATTAGAGTGAAAAGTTCTACTACAAAAACTCAAGAGCTTGGTGTGGTGGTACACTCCAGAAGCCTGTGACAGGAGGATCACAAGTTCTAGGCCAGGCTGAGCAACTTAAGTGACTTAGTGAGGCCCAGTCTCAAAATAAAATTAAAAAGGTTTGGGGATGTAGCTCAGTGTGAAGGTCCTGGGTTACCCCCCTACACACACCCAGTACAAAAATAAGTCAATTTCCAATGGCTGTAATTTTAGGGAAGATTAAATATTAAGCATCACAGGGTAAAAAGACAGGTGGTTGTGAGGGATTCTCTTCAGTCTCCCTCTCAGACATGTATATTTACAAATATTTTGCATATATTTACATATATTTTCCCCCTAGTATCAGTGGCAACAGGAATTATCAAATGAAATAAAGACAGGGCTTAGAAGAAAGCCAACCCCTCTCCCAGAGTTAAAAACGCCTGGAAAGACACTCACTGGGAGCTGTGTGCCGCGGGTGGATCCCATGAACAGGGCACGAAAATTCTAACAGACGCTGAGGTTTGTTTCTTTCCAGAAAAACAGGACAAAAGTGACACTAAGACATAATACGCTACGATATTTTATTTTCAAAACAAGACTAAACCAACTCCAGCTCCCTCAGGAGAGCCCTGCTTCCAGCGCCGGGGCTGCCTGGGAGCCCTGGCATTTCCTCCGTAGCTGGGAGAGCAGCCAGCACAATAATCAAGCTGTGATTGGGAGCTGAACGCAGTGGTTAATTAAGGCTGGATCTTTTATTTTCCGGGGCAATTCGGCACAGCTTGAATGAGCCCCCGAGCCAGTCCACGGTGGGAATGTCTCTCCGGGCAGTGGGAGAACTCAGCCTCCGGGCCTGGCTCATCAGCATGACAATAGCCCCCAGGATGCACTTGGACTGAGGTAATGGCCGGCCCCAGCTAGGGTGAGGATGAAAGCCTCCTTGCTGAAGCCTGGAGCATTTGCAGCTGACTGGGTCTACTTCAGTGCTCGAAATTCCTTCCCTTTTTCATTCTTTTATAAGAGATGTTTGCTAATTGGTAGAGCTCAGAAAACAATATACCATTAAGAATCCCTTTCCCCCGGTCCACGCTCCTTTCCTCCCCACCCTTAAATCTGTTTTCTTGATTCACGGGAAAGCTCAACTTTTGTTCTACAGTTTACACGAAGTCTTAATTTTCTTTAACATGGCACTTATAAACACGATTTACTGCAAGCACTCTGCAACTGATTCTTCTGTATCAGCGTTTCCCAAGTGAATGTTCCCCCTCTAAGAATCTTGGCTGTGGCCCACTCGACTCATATATTTGCCTTGTACATGATACATTGATACAAAACATTTTGGAAAAGTGAGTCATGGAAAGTTAGTCTGATTCTGTACTTTTTTTGTCTTTCTTTTTTTACATCCCAAGAGCCTATTTGAAGCTGGAGCCATTGACTCATTTAAGCTGACAGGGTAATGGGCAAAGTGGAGACGGGCTGAGGAAGCGCCAGTGGACCCGGCGGCGCATGTTGTTTGGCTTTACCACCAACTCAGTAAGTGATGAGCACTGTCCTCACCTTCCCTGTGTGAGTCTGAATTTCCTCACGAGTCTGAGAGCAGGGTGACTTCTAAGGTCTCTCCAGCGCTGTAGCTTTAGGACTGATAGAGATGGCCCATATTCTTTTTTTTTTTTTTTCCTTTCTTTGTTATGGTACTGAGCATTGAACCCAGGAATTTTTTCACTGAGCTAAATCCCCAGCTGTTTTGTTTTTGTTTGTTTGTTTTTTAATTTTGAGACTGGGTCTCTCCTGCTAAATTGCCCCAGACTGGGCTCAAACTTGCAATTCTCCTGCCTCAGCTTTCCAGAATCCTGGGATTAGAGGCCTGTGCCATGCTGCCCTGATAAATCGGGCCACATTTTTTTAATTTACGTGGCCACTCACTGTCAAATGTCAGAAAATGTGTGATGTGGTAGTTCTCTAAAGCAAAAGATGTCCATGTTCCATTTTGAGCTTTAATATAAATGCACTTAATGATACTGGGTGTTCTCCTCCTGATAATCTGACTATTAACTTCAACTGCCAAAGGTGCTGAGCACTTATTCTGCACATCCAGTCTCAGCTCCCCTGGGGAGGTGAGCAGCTGACTGACAGAACAGGGAGCGGCTGACTCAGAGTGCTCTGCATAGTGGAGGGCTTCCAGGTCACCGGAAGAAGTTTCCAGTGCTGATCTGCCCACATGGAACACTTTTCACCCCTGCCTTTCTTGGGACACTTTGCCTTGTCCGGAAGCACCTGTTCCACAGCCAAGCTCCTTAATGGACGTGTGTTAAGCACATGAGCTGCCGTCATCAGTTCTGTGACCAAGGCACAGCATTTTCTAAGGTCAAATTATTTCAGAAGTAATATGTTTATTCCTGAAATCACAATCTGTCACTCCACCATTCTTGTTATCATTTAAAGCAAACTAAGTGAGCTGGTGGACATATAAAACAGAGCACCATGTTACCTCCAAGACTAAATGCAGACTTCTATAGACCAGCATTATCCAGAGGCCTGGAGACATTTGGGTATGGTTCTTTAGAAAACCTATGAGCTCACTAAAATCATGTACCCTGAAAGCACATAGGTGTCTTATCACTGGGAGAAAGTCTGGGACTTTCACTGCCTAACAAAGCTGGTAAGAATCTTTGTCTAAAAATTTTAAATGAGAATTTTGAGAATAAAACTTCTGTCAAGGGTGGTGGGAGAAGTATATGGATTGTGAGGGTAGAGCTACTTGATGAATATTCTTCTTCTGAATAAGTGCTGTGACATCTCTCAAGAGGTTCCTATCAAATTCCTGGTAATTATCGTCAGAACTGACTTAAATTTTTCATTCTGTTACTTTCTGAGATTTAACAAAAGAAGACCAAAATAACAGTACTCTCGAAAACTGTAAAATCTATACCCCCTTGCATAAAGAGTTCAATTACAAAAAGCGAGGTCACAGGCCCCAATACTTTCAGTTCTGGGGTTATTTCAGGTGAGCCAAGAGTTTGACTTTAGACCCTTTTGTTCCACAGCAACAGAATCCCAGCCGATCCCCATCCTCCCTCCGCAAAGATCCTGCTCACAGTATCCAGATGAAAAGCCTCTTTGAACTTGGTAGGGGACCATTCTATTATCATTATTATAAAACCTTAGAGAAGAATTCAGCTGGCTTGATATTTTTCTCAGGCCCGTTGAGTAATGGGATGCAAGACCAGTGTCTTTTTAAAGGTGCCAGATTTGTCATCAGACTTTGTCTGGCAAGGAAACACACACACAGGCACATACACAGAGACACACAATCACACACGCACGTGGGCACACGCACACATCTATGTACGTGCACACGTGTGCACACTTGTCACAGGCACCCAGACAGCCATCCTTGTCTTTGCAAAAGGGAAAGAGCTTGTCCTTGTCTTTCGAGCTGTCTGCAGCTGGGATCACAATATGGCAAAATGCAGGCTGCACGTCCCCTCCCCCTGAAGCAGCCAAAGAAATCTTTGTCCAGCCCAGGTGTTGGCTGCATCCTCTTCACTAACATCCTGTCCTGAATTATTCAGGCTCATCCATTATGTATCCCACATAGACACAATGAAATCCTTAACTTGCCTTTCAAGAGAGCAGCAAATTCTCTAAGGACTGTGGGGACAGTCGCGTTCCTCCCTGGCTGAGAGCCTCCTGGTGGAGCTTATTTGAAGAGGAAAGGTTGGCAAAGAGGTGTGAGACATTTCCTCGGCCACACCAGCAGCTCTCAGGGCTGTTTGCAAGAAGATGGGGTGCTCCAAGAGTAGGGGAGAGCTCAGATTTAGCTTGGGTTCTACACAAATCCCCTGAGACATTGCAAACTGCGGCGAGTGCCCAAAGCAGATGGCTTTTGGACCTTTCTTAAGCTCCTTGGACATGTTATGTTTATGATAAAAATGAATTTGAAAAGTATGAATCGGGTAGGAAGCTGTGGATGGAGACTCCAAATCTCTCCCCCCAAAACTCTGAGGAGGTCAGCAAAGTATGTTCTTGAGAACCACTGATGAGACAAAACTAAAGACTTCTGAACTAAAAATAAAACAAAACAATAAAAACTCTCTGTTTCTACAGTTCCCTACCTTTCTCCAGACTCACACAATAAAAAGCAGCTTGCACTGGAAGCGTGATTACAAAATGGCTCAGGGCATCTGTAGGCAAAATTAAATGATAAAATTATACCCTAATTAGGGGAGGTGGGGAACAGATTTTTTCTTTCCTTGTGTGTTCCTTGTTCTCCTTTCTACTAGTTGCCTAGAATTTTGCTGTACACATCACTGATCAGCTTCACATACCAACTAAATCGATTATTTCCCATCGTCTGCCCCTGTTGAGAATTGACCAGAGGTAATTTGGTCACAATTCTTTGGTTCTCTATGGTAGATAATCATGGGCACTAAGAAATTCAAGGAAGGGGAGATTTAATTATGTCTCCACACAATTATTAACCTGCTATAATGAAACCAAGAGTCAGAGCAAATCTGTTTCCCACAGAACTAGTAATGTAAACATTAGCAAGTCATCTCAAAAACAGATCACAAGATCTGCTCTGTGAGCCCAAAGAGTCCTCTGTCCTCTACCACCTTCTGTGAAAGTTTATTCAAGGAGATACAATAATCTTTGGTCAGAACTCAATTATTCTTACAGTTGATCCCAAGTAATCAGAAGTTCTTTACACTCGTCATTGTCAGCTGGATGTTTTGTCCCCAGAGGAGATTCAGGATTGTTGGCAACAGAAAGGGAGGAATCAAAGTGCTTGGGATCTGATGTGTAAAGACCAAGGCTGATACTAAACCATTTACGATGCCAAAGACAGCTCCGAAAGGAAGAACTATCAGGCCCAAAATGTCACAGTGCTACAGTGAGAAGACTCAGCTCAAAGGCAGATACAAGGCCCTTTAGATATTAGTCCTTCCTTCTCAACCCTGATATAGAGACTATCACCTTTGATGGATTCTTCTGCCTCCTACCCATAAGGGCAGAGGTGTGTTTAAAGCACGTTAGTCAATTCACATCTCAAATGCTCTCAATTGCCATCTTAACCCAACATGCCCTGTGCTGATTCACCAACTACTAATTTACGAATTGGTGATGAGTAAAAGCCTAACTTTGAATAGAAATTTGTGTAAGAGTCATGCTTATGGTATACACATGTGGAATTTGTTTTTCCAGATTTATTCCCAGCTGATCAACCCCTTCAATGTGGACCTCTGATTAAAGTAATAGTACAATTGGGCCGGGGATTTAGCTGAGTGGTTTTGCCGCCTACTGCGCAAGCGCAAGGACCCAAGTACTATCCCAGGTACGAAAAAAAAAGAGTAGTATAAAGTAATAGCACAAAAGAGGCTCAGCCAACACACACAGAATATCAAAACCTATGCTGAGATATTTAACATTATACTGCAGATATCTCAGTGTTGCCAGACAGAGTCTGAGGAGGTACTCAAGGAAGAGACAAGGAATTTAAACCTACTCCACTCTACCCTAGCCTACCCATAGGACAAGTTCAAAGGTTCTGAATAAGGACTAGCCAAAGAGGCATAAAGGTATTTGTGGCAAAACTTTAAAGAAATAGCATGTGGGTCCTCTCAAGAGACAAGAGCTCTCCTCTTTCTTGGAACTGAGAACACGTTTTTCTTGAGGCGCTAGATACTATAGAAAACATGGAAAGATGGCTCACTCCCTGGAAAGATAGATACTGTTAAAACAAGTATGGGCTCATTTGTCTTTTATTGTTGTTGTTGCTTAGATGGATAATTTAGGCATCCTTTTAATTTTAGCAACAACTTCCTTAATGTTAAGATCAGCTTGCTGTTCTTTACTTTTCTAGCAAAGCCAATTAAAGGATTTAAGGAATTTCGGCTGTGATGGGTCTAGAAGGAAAGGAACCTTAAGTAAACGAGGGGAGTCCTGACATGGATCTCCATGGCACTTCAGCTATGTCCTGGGTGTTACAGGTCCTTCTTAAAAATGCAATTTTATTTTGGGCTGGGATGTAGCTCAGTGGTGCCGCCACCTGCCTCACAAGCTCAAGGTCCTGAGTTCTATCCCTGGTACCCCCACACACACCCCAATACAATTTTATTTATAATTTTTCTTGTTCCAATCTTTATTTCTTCTGTCTTCCTCAATAGGAGTCCCTCAATAAACATGTGCCAAATGACCAAAAAGTAAACGAGAACTAAAGTTCACTTAATTTCAGTTTCTTATTCATGGGTTACTACTTAGTGACAAATCAGAGACAAATTCAGGACAACTTATTCTAAGAAGATCCACTGAGGCTTACCTTGGATGCAAATAAGAACCAATAAATTCCTAAAAGTTATTTGTTGTTAAGTTATAACTTTGGATTGAACTTTAATTTATATTCCAGTAGTCTCAAAGTCTTTTAAAATTATAAGCAACTGTCAATTGTCTGGAATGAATTCTTCACAGGCAAATGCAATCTCCAGCCTCATTTTATACAAAAGTCTCATTTTACCCAATAAATTCAACAGCTTCACTCTTAAAAAAAAAAAACAAAGAAAAACCCAACTAACTGGCTGTATGCAGAGTTGATGCTCCCTGGCTCTCATTTTTCATTTTTTATGTTTAATATAAGTGCCAAGAAATGGTGATATTTTTAGCCAAAAGACACATATATAGGTTCTAAAAAGTGTGCAGACTGCATTAGATCAGCATATGTACAGAGAGAAAGGGGAAACCATGTGTTTTGGTTCTATTCCCTGTCTGGAAAAATAGACAGGGCCAGAGATTTAGCTCAGTGGTGCCACGCCTGCCTCACAAGCATAAAGTCCTGAGTTCCATCCCCGATACTAGGAAAAAAAAGAAAAGAATGGATAATCAGCTTGAGGAAGGGATTATTTTTCCAGTCCCTTTTTAGGTTGTGCTGCAACTTGGTAGGTCCAGGGTTAGGGACCCAGAAACTTCAAGGGTTGGCTGTATTATTCGGCTTACCCTGAGAAAGGAAATCACCTAGGTTTATTGTATCATCTACTCTTATCAAATGGGATATTAGAGAGAGTGAAAGGATTCTGTTTATAACTAGGCTGGAAAAACAGGAGTAACTCAGCTGTTTTAGACACTTTCTCCTCTCTGAGACATAATACCCACATCCACAACTTTAAGGAGGAGAGGTTTGTTTTGATTCATGGTTACAGTCCATGATCGGGGGCTCAAAGGGAAGAATGACATCATAGGAAGCCCTGGGCTGAGGAAAGCTGCTCACATCATGGCAGCCAGAAAACAGAGAATGAAAGGAGGAACCAGGGAGGGAGACAGACCCTTCCAGGTTGACCTCCCAGTGACCCGCCTCATTCCACCAGACTCAGCCTCCTAACAGTAAGCCAGCTATACCACCCCAAGATTCAAACACTTGCCAAAAGCCGCACCTATGAGCACATGAGTCCTTTGGAGAACAGTGTTTTAAAAATCTAAACCATAACAATAGCCCAAGAGAGAGTTGGGTTCATTCTGTTATACCAATTCTAAATTCTTAGCTCCTGAAAAATGTGTGAGCAAAAAGAGCTCATTGAAAATCAGTGCAGGGGTAGGGATTTAGCTCAGGGGCTGGGGATTTAGCTCAACAGCACAGCACCTACCTGGCAAGCATGAGGTCCTGAGTTCAATCCCCAGTATCAAAAAAAAAAAAACAAAAATCAGTGCAAATTCCCAAACAATACCCAGAGGCAGAACCAGAAGCAAACACTGGACTAGCAGAAGGCTGTAGAGAGGCATTGGGAAAGAAAGGAACAGAATTCATGGGACCATCACACACATCCCTCATGTCTGACATTTGCCTTGGACCATTTAGTATATGAGGATGGGGCCAACAATATCATCAAGGAAGCCAAGGGATAAACAAATGGCTGATTTTAGTCACCAGTCCTACCTACACCAGTGTTCAGTTGTGTGTGAGTGTGTGTGTGTTCAGTTTTAATTATTTGATTTCATTCTTTTTCTCTGATGACTGTGGCAATCAGAAAAGAAAGGAGATATCGGTTATGTAGAAAAAAAGGAAGATGAATCTACTGGTAGGAAAACAGTTTTGTAAATGAGCCTTAGAAGAGCAAATCTAGGTTGGATAGCATCAAAGCAGGACTTCACAGAATTAGGGGATTGGAGTTGAAGGAAGGGAGAATGGCAGAGTCATGGGCAGCATTGTGTTGAATTCTTGTACACCAGGACATAGGGTTCCTGGGGCAGACATAAATTAACTTCAAGGGCCCTTACAATGCGCTGTTCTTAAATGCTATTTCTGCTGACAATAGACATGGTTCAAATCCTAACTCTGCCACTATACCATCTAGGTGACATTACATATGAGAATACACACTTCATGAAGTCAAAGGATGGTGTGTGTTTGTTTATGAAGGAATCCAGGGTGCCTAGAATAGTATCTGGTAGACTACAGATGTGTAATTAAAAATTCTGTTAAATTAATAGACAACAGGTTGTCCAATTATCTGTCTATCTAATAGGTTGTTCAGAAGAATAAATGTGTTAATACATAAGAAGCTCTTACATCAGTGCCTAAAAGTATGCACAAAAATAATAAGCTGTCATTGTTACCAATATGCCTCGGTTCACGAACTTCGTTCTTTCCATTATTCTGGTTGCAAACTGAATTAGGTGAGAACTGAATCAAATTCAATTACTAGGTTCAATGTTGACCTTTATGGGGAAATTTGATTCTATTCTGGTCCAACTCGGTTTGTGACCAGAATTGTGAAAAGAATTAAGTTCATGAACTAAGATACCACTGAGGAAAAGAAAAGATAGAGAAACGTATGTATCTTCTTCTATGACCAGGTGTCTGGCCATGTACCGGTACCAGAGTACCGGCACATGGACCATTGAGAATAAGGACATGCAAAAGGAGATGAGCAATGAGCGAGTGAGCAAGTGAAGCTATATCTATATTCATAGGTGGTCCCTTTGACTCACATTACCTCTGTCTCCTGACAGGTCATCGGCAGCACTAGATTCTCATAGGAGCACAAACCCTGCTATGAATTGCAACTGTGAGATCTAGGTTGCATGCTCCTTATGAAAATCAAACACTTCATGATCTGAGGTGGAGCTGAAGCAATGACACTACCGCCAGGGAATGTAATTACTATGTATAAAGAAAAAAACGAAACTAAATCCTCCAACCCCCATCCATGGAAAAATTGTCTTCCACTGAAACCTGTCCCTGATGCCAAATGTTGAGGACCGTGCGCCTAGATTGTATTCTGAGTTCCAAATATGAAATTATTTTCTCATAAAAAGCAGCCAAGTCACAGGCATAACCAGAGCAATAATTTCACTAGAAAGCAGCAACAAAATGGGGAATTCTTAGATTTCAGCCAGTTGTTAGAGACATGAGAATTTGCTTGCAAGAGCTAGGTGGATCCATATAATGCGATGGATCTGGAGGAAGGTTGTCTAAACATCGAAGCTGAAAGGACTGTAGATTTGTTTCAGGCCAAGACTGAGGCCCTTTAGAAACTGAGTGATTTAGAATACCATCTTGACCTCATATTCTTGACAAATTCTTTTTCAAAGGAAAAATTTCAGCATACATGGAAACACCCAAAGTGAGTACAGGACACCTGTTAGCTATGAGTGGAGGCACTTAAAGTAACTGGCATAGATTCTCCCTTTTGTTCCACAATCCGGCTGGACAAAGTCAAACATTTAGCTTTCACTTTTGCATGACGCATCATCCTACATACACCTCTCAACACATGTCCATTAGCTGTAAATGGTCCCAAATGTGGAGGTTTCTGAAGTGATAACAGCAGAGCTATTAAAACAGTGACAGACCCTGAAAAAATATCTGCTACTCCAACCCTAACTTTCATTCCCCTTCCTACCCTATTTCCTACCATCTTGAATAACTTAGCTGCTTTCATTGGCTAGTAGATTAAGGCTGAATTACCTCTGCTGATTTATCCTGCTTATCAAGGAAAGAGTAAATATGTGAATTAAAAATAACTAACAGATGACATAAATTATTAAAGAAGGGCTAAACACGTTTTATAAGTCTCATTTTCCAAAATAATGCCCAAGGAGGCCAGAACCCAAATATAGACACGTACCATATAATAGCATTTCAGCCAACAATGGACCACATACACAACAGTGGTCCCCTAAGATAATAAGAAAACTAAAATTTCCTTTCACCTAGTAGCATTGTAGCTATAATAGTGTCACATGTTTATAGTGATGCTGATATAAACCAATCTACTATGCTGCCAGGTATATAAATGTATAGCATATAGGATTATTATATATAGTGCTTACTATTTGAAAATGATCATAAGTATGTTACCATACTTTTTTCTTTTTTTTTTGGTACCAGGGATCGAACTCGGGTCCTTGCACTTGTGCAGCAGGCGGCGAAATGTTACCATACTTTTCATAGTTCTTTTAGAGAGTTCTCCTTCTACTTAAAAAAATTTTGCTGTAAAACAGTAAGCTATTAAGTTATACATGCAGTTCATGCTTATCATGTTTCTTGATGTCATTAAGAGATTAGATGAAGTGACTGACCTATATTATTTTGGTTCATGTACAGCCTATGATGTTTGCACAATGTATATCTTAGAAATGATTATCATCATTAATTCACACATGACTGTATAAAAGTCCTCTAAGCAAGAGAAAAGTGACCAGGTGCTAATGATATCCAGGGTGCTTCAGAGTTATAGAATATTACAACTAGAATGGATATCGGAATCCAAAGTAGTTCAACTACTTCTTATATATGTATTCGTTCACTTCTTTATTCCTCCAACTTTTGCTGAGTGCTTGCTATAGCTAAGCATGTACCGTGCTCCAGGACTATCAAATAAGCACAGCACAAACCTGACCTCCTGGCATGCACCATCTGAAGCAAGAATTAATGCTTTTAGCTTTGAGAACTGTACAGTATGTTTGTGTCACAGCTACTTGACTTAGCTACTGTACTGCAAAAACAACCATAAACAACAAAAACATCATGTTTCAAGCATGATTTCATCCCAAAAGAATTTGTTCTGAAAGATACTGTAATTTGAATTTTATATGATTTTCACACGTTTAAAAATATCATCTTTTATTTGATTGCTTTTCAACTACTTAAAAATTTAAAAATCATTCTCACCTCACAAATGTATTGTAATAAGCACTAGTTACATTTATCCTGTAGGTGGTTGTCAACCTCTGGTCTAGAATGAGAAAAATGCAAGAAATCACACTGATTCATTGGTCACCTGAATAAGGCAGAAAAAAGTTAGTATTTGTTCTCACCATGGACTTGTAAATTCTACTGAATGTGAACTAATGAAAGAAGATAGGCCTTTTTTAGGCCCCTTTGCTTTCCCAGATCATATCTACAAGAGCTCAGGGAAGGACCACTGCTGGTCTCCCATCTACCTTCAGCCCCAAGTGAGGTCCTTAGACACCAGCCTCATGGCCCTGAGGTTACCCGGGCGATTCCAGATACCATTCTCACTGCATAGACATCCTGAATAGTTTGAGGGAATATCTAACATTGTCGTGAATAGGGATTACAGAAAGTATAGCAAGAATGAAAAAAATTCAACTGGGTTACAACACTTGATGTCTCAGAATTTTCCCCTTCAATATAAAATAATTGACTAGTGAATGTTTTTCCTGTATGATTCATGTGCAATTGTACTCAAAATTCCATTACACTACATGAAAGTAAATGGACGTTCCAGAATATAGATGAGATTATATAATCCGAAACTAATGATTATTAAACCAATGATTGCTGAGAATCAATGTTGTGTTTATTTTAGAATGTAACTCATTGTTTATATTACGTTTTAGGTGGCACTAGATGATGAATAACATTCCCAATAAATTATATAGCAGTCAAAAAAAAAAAAGAATTTTTCTCTTCATCAAGGAAACAAAGTTCTTGCAGAAAGGTGGAATGGTTATTAGGCTCCAGGATTGCATGATGTGTATTCAAATGAGGATTACAAAGAAATAGAACACTAATTCAGAAAGAGGTGGGTGTGGGCCTTGGGGATGGGGATAGGTTTTGAGGTAGGTCCCAGCAAGAGGAATTTGGAAATTTGTAGAAGCTGTCCTTGATATTTTCAGTCCTGACAACAGCTTGAGGATGGAGGAAACCCTGGGTAGCTGCACCCATCCAGAGTAAAGAATTCATGGCTATAGGATGGAGGAAGAATGCACCAGAGGCAGAGCATGGGAGAAATCTGAGCAGAAGAGGGACCCAAGAGGGCTGTAAGCAGGAGAAGGGTGCAGTTAGGCCAGGTCTGAGTGTTAAAATGGTGAACTCGGGCTATGAGGTGGAGAACACATGATCAAATGGGAATCAGAGTCATGGCAACCTGCTTGATACCCACGTGTGATTGGGGTGAAAACACAAAACACCTAGACACAAATAAAACAGACCGCACATGGGACTCTCTGATGGCTCTTCTATCCCTTTGCACTTGACAAGATTTGTTCTTTGGCTATCAGGGATGATCTTTCAGTAGAAGTTGTCTGTGTTGATTCCATGCTACAGTACCTGTTTTAGTTCCTCTAAGTTTGCAAATGTATCCTCTAAGAGTCATCCCTTCCTTTACACTCTTTGCAGCATCTGACTATGAAGTGACTTGAAGGGACTATGGAACACAATAAACAAAGCCATTTGCGCAGAGTGTCTAATCCCAGTGCCGGAGAAATACCACCAGAAGTTACTAAGAAAAAATAGGGCACTAAAAGAAAACATTTTCAACATTTGTCAGTCTTTTGCTCTTTGTTGTTCCCCATATGGAATGTGATTCTTGGCTTGCCACCTGAATTGAGGATATTGAGTATGAAAGATAGAGGAAGGAAACAGAAGACTTAACATGCATGCCTCCTTTCTCCTTTGTTTCATCTCATGGAATCTTTACGATATTGGTAAGAATGAGAGACTTATCTGACTGTGGTATCTGTCACCTTATTGATCTGCAGAATTGATTCAGCTCATCTGGCTGGCTTGGCGGTTGTCTGCTTTTCTCTTACTGCTCCATGTGTGTCCCTCCCAAAACTGCATGCTTAAAATGATGACCTTCCACAGTAGAGGAAGATCACTGTTTAGTCAAGGGTGTGGGTAGCTGTACTCTCCTGTTGGAACCTCTAGTTGAGCTCTCCAGATATTGCTGAGGTAGATGAGTTCACTTGTTCTTCTCCAGTTTAGACTGGTGGATGTTGGAGAGAGAGAGAGAGAGAGAGAGAGAGAAGGAGAGAGAGAGAGAATATTAGATAGAACATTCTTCTCCAAGGAACAAAGAAGGCAAGCAATATGTCAGCACAGTATCAGGATGTCCCTACAAAAACTGAAGTCTTAAAGTCTTTAGGAAAAGGGGAATGGGGTCAATCCTTGAGGCATTCCTCATTATCCTCCTGTCCTTTACCCTAATAAAAGAAGGAAATGTTACCCAAAGCACAAGCAAGAAGATTTGTTACATTTTACATGCAACATGCATCTGTGCTCAACAGTATTAAAACAAGTTCCCTAGCAGCTCCACTTCCAATAGCCAATAAGATTGGAAGCCACCATCAACCTTTTGATAAGAAGGCACGGGAGAACCAGAAATGTGAGAAGAAGGCCTCCATCACACTCTTCAGGAGGGACTCAGAGACAGGCAACTTAGCATAGCCTCATGTTTGAGCTACCTGGAGGTCACCAATGGAACTTTGTGCATGGATGGGCTGCCCTGCCTTGAAACACCAGGGATACCACAAAAATAGCTATGTTTTCCCCCATTTTGAAGAACACTCAGAGTTCCCCGGCTACCAGGCAACAGAGATAACAGTCTACCTGGCTCTGCTTGGCTCCAAATCCCACTGTCTCCCATGTACTACACCGTGTCCAGCTTGTCCAAGGTAAAGGAGGTGAGTAAGTGTATAAGAAGTGGAATTGGAGATGGCAAAGTATCCCAGGCAATCTATTCACTGCTTGTACTGCTATTGTGTTTATGTATGTCATAGAGTTGTGAAGGAAAACCTCACCAGGTGACCTAAGAAGTCATTCAATGTGTCACTTATGGATCCCACCTCTATCTCAGTCCAGAAAAGTAGAGAGGTCGTAGAGTCTCTGTCTAGGCAAAATGCTGTGGGAGGAGGTGTTGTGTGGACAGGTTGCACTTGGCTTTTGTCTCATGAATTCACCCCTGGCTACCCCCTTTCATCAGACCTAGTGGAGCCTGTAAGCTTCAAGCATGCCTTAGGATGAAGGTACAATATTTAGAAAGTGGGAAACAGTGTAAAAGTGGATTCTGACCAGAAGAAATTCCTCAAAGCATAGTATGTTCCCAAAAAAGGACTAGCAATTGGGAAGTCCAATAAAATGTGGGCAAATCCAGAGTTGGGGGGATCTAAATTTAAGGAGCTATCAAAATTTTTTGTTTTTTCCATTGCGCTTTACCTAGAGACAGTGAGGGGCCCATGAATCTAAGATTAATTTCACTCCTATCCAAAATTTTGTTTCTGGCTTTACCACATCCTGGAGACACAGAAGCGTGAACTAATGGACATGGAATTACTTGCAATAATAGTTTCCAGAGCGATCACGTTACTTTTAGATTCTGAACATGGGTTTTGTTTCTGAAAGAAACTATATTATTGTTTGCTTCTAGTACTTGCTTTTTAAAAAATCCTCACCTGCAATTTTCTACATGGAATGCGGCAGCAGCAATAATTTTTCCTAAATAAAAAAAATCCAAAGGGCCATTAACAACCTATTGTGCATAAATTTAATAATAGACCTACAGTCCCTATGTTTCAGGGTGAAAAATAGAATCTCTTAGTTTGCAGACAATGGTGTTATTTCTTCAATTATCTTTTACTCTAACCACTAGTCATTTCTAACATTAAATAAATTAAACATTCTCTATGTAAGATATTTAGAAAATAGAAAGTATGTCATTATTCAAGTCTTACCACTGCTAACTCTTTAGTGTAATTATTTTCTGTCTGCATACACACACCTACAGATATACACAAATGTATTTGTGTATTATTTTTTACTTAACATATCATGGTTTCATTTCTATTTTAACAAGTAACAAAAATCTATTATATAATCTCACATAAAAGAGCAATTTGAACAAATTGCTGTCTGCTGTCTTAGCGGTTCTTTATGCAGGCTCCTAAGACGTAGCTTGCTGAGTTATAGTTATAGAACGTGTAAGAATGTTACTGCCAAAGCGAAGCAATTTGCACTGGAATGATATATGAAATAACTGGTTTCATAGCTGCCTTGCCAACATTGAGTGTTACCTGTTTTTCTAATCGCGTTTATTTTCAGAGGTGAATATTCTTAGTTGCACTTCTTTACTGAAACTTTTCCCTTCATTTATGCACAGTTTGTCTCTTGAGCCATTACTCATGTTCCCATCAGTCACATTAAATTAGAGGGGACAGTGGCAGACTGCACGAGCATGAGTGAGGCAATGTTGCCGACTATTTTGCATTCTCGGGATCCGGTTATTCACTTGGTGAGCCCTCGGTGAGACTACTGAATGTTCACTATAAATCCTAGGAGGCAGATCAATATCATCAGGAAAGGGCATCATCCCAGCCACATGGGACAACAACCTTCCTTTGGTTGTGTGGCCTCCATCAGGACTGTTAACCTTTGACATCTGTGCTGCTGATGGGCACCTCTAGGGTGCTGGATGGAAAGCTCTGGAGATTCTTGAGTCACTTGTTCACTTTATTTTTAATCTTCAATGCCATTGCCTCTACACAGGCAGGACTTGCTCTTTACTTGTTTAGTGACTAAAGCACCATGATTCTGTCTTTTTACTCCACAGAGTCAAGTGGAGAGTCCAGTAATAGAGACAGACATATAAACCCCACAATAGCATGTGAGAAGGGCTGTTACAGATTGTGTGACTACCAAAGAACAGGATGCAGCTCACACCATTGAGACTCATGTATAACAGGCAATATGATAATCAAGTTAAACTGTCAAGGATGAGAAAGCAATGCCTATGAAGCTAGAGTTGGGAAGGAGCTTCCAGGCACAAAGTACAGACCAGACAAGCACCTTGGTGTCTTTGAAGAGGCCTGTACTCTTTGGGTGACAGAACTATAAAATTATAGAATGGAGGAAGATGAGACTGGAAAGAAGCAGGTGGAGATGATAATGAGGAGCCTTATTCTTCACTCTAGGGTGGTGGTCTTTAACCTTTTTTGGCACCAGGGACCAGTTTCCTGGAAGACAACTCTACCATAGATGGGGGAGAAAGGAGGGTCTCAGGATGATTCAAGTGCATTACATTTACCATTACATTGTGCACTACATTTGTATTATCATTGAATTAACTCCTCATAAGCAGTATGCAGTCATGCAACTTTGATCCTTCATGTGCACAGTGGCTATGGGAATCTAGTGCTGCCCCCATTCTGATAGGAGTCAGAGTTAGGGGGTGATGTGATCAAGGAAGAGCAGCTGTAAATGTAGATGCAGCTTCACCCACTGGCTCTCCACCTAACTCCTGCTGTGAGGCCTGGTTCCTAACAAGCCAAGGACAGGTACCAGTTGGTGGCCCAGGGGCTAGTGACCCCTGCTCTAGGGCAGCCAGACTTTCCCTAAAGGTAACTGGAAACACTTAAAATACCTGGGCAACTGAAGTGCTGTTTAGCACCAGCCCGTAAGTTGTATGAGAGGGTAAGGTAATTACGTCTGGGAGTCATAGACCTGAACAGGTAAAAGTGGGTTTCTTAACAAACAGGCAGGTAAATGAAATAACGAATAAATAAACTTGTAAGAGGTAGGTGGGTGAGCAGATGAGGCTTTGTTAAGAGGTGGATGTGTGGATACTGAAGGCAGTTTTAGACTTTGCATTTACTTTCAAGTCTTAAGAAAAGGCACCTTAACCTACTAGTGTCACATGGGACCAATGTATTCAAACCAGTAAGAATAATGACAGCTAACAAGAAAAATCTAAGGTACCAATTTGTTAATGATGCTGAGAACTGGATGGTGAGATTTCAGCGATTTTAACTTTCTATTTCTTATCTTGCATATTGTTACACATTTTCAATCATTTTGCAGTGATTTTTAGTACCAAAAATGAAAATTCTATATAATTACAAATAAAGAGGATGATAATAATGATAACAATGTTTAGACTGTACCGGTAAGTTTTACATAGTACTCAGGGTTTCATGTGTGTCTCTGATCCTCACAACAGTCCTGTGAGGTACCAGTTACCCTCAGAGAAATCAAAGAACTTATCCAAGCAGACTAGTGCAATAGGTTACAAAACAGTCCAATTTGACACTCCTCCCCATATACCCTTTGTGAGGTGACTTTGGAGTGCCCCTGTTGACGTCATTAACTGGGAGGCCACTATTAGGCGAGGAAGGCTTCACCCCCCTGGGTTCTGACGTGAGCAAACAAACTCAACTCAGTGTCAACAGTAAAAGGAAACTTAAGCTTTCACCAATCAGAAACTGTGAAGACTTTTATCTGGGAGGATATAAATGAGGCTACTGCTCTGCTTTAATGAAATATTGACTTTGTCTTTCTTTGTTTTACATTTGCTCTACAAAACCTTCATAAAGCCCTCTCCTCTAGTCCCTTTGGTGAAGTCCCCAAAACGCTAGTGGTTTGGAGATACCCAATTCATGTATTGTTGTCCATTCAAAGGAACTCTTTGACACTTTCATTCACTAAAGTTTATCTTTTAACATAGATATTCTGTAGAAGCAGAATCCATTTCCTCATCCCTTGACTCTGAGCTTGACTGTTTTTATTGTTTTGTTTTGTTTTGTTTTGTTAGATAAATGAATGAGTTGGCAGTCCAGAGCTCAAACTTGGAAATGCTCTGCACCCTTCTCCTCCACAGACCAGAACCTCCATCAACAAGGCCAAGCCAGAAGTTTGGATGATGACTCATAGTGGCCTAGCCAAATCCATCACAGAAGCCAAAGCCAGCCAACTGTTGAACATCAGACAGGAGAGGGAGGCCACCTGGACTTCAAAGCAATGATAGACTGAGCAAGCCTAGTTTGACCCTGGCTGACCCTCAAAGCAATGGTAGACTCCTACGAAAGCCCAACCAAGATCAGATGAACTAGCCCAAGCCACCAAAACTTCCCAGGTAACCCATGGAAAATGATTGTTGTTTGAAGTCACTTAAGCTGGTCCATTTTGTTATATACCAGTAGCTAACTGATACAATATAAAGTGCAAGAACAGAGATGTGCACCCATATCAGCTTTGTCTATTTTATCTGGCTTTATAATGACACATCTATAGGCTTAAAAAAAAAGTATAATAGTTCCTCTGTGTGTATGAAGGTTTGGCTCATGGAACCCTCTACAGATACAAAATAGGAGGAGGTTCAAGTTCCTTGTAGAAAATGACATAGTATTTGTGTATAACATACACACATCCTCTGTACACTTTAAATCACCTCTAGATTACTTATAATGCCTAATATAATTTAAATGTTATATAAATATTGTCATATTGTGTTGTTTAGGGAACAATGTCAAGGAAAAAGTTTGTACAAATACATCTATTTTTCTAAATATTTTCCATCCACGATTGGGTGCATCCATGGATGCCAATCCCACAGTTACAGTGGACTGATGATATTATTATACCAATTTAGAAGTAAAACAAATAAACAAAACAAAACCCAGCCTGAGATGGAGGTGGTGCACATGCCTGGGATGGAGCACGGAATCAGACACTCGGCCTGCAAGCTCAGCCTGACCTCACCACCAGACCATGAAATCTAGATTCTGACCCAGAATTATTTAATCCAGCTGTGAGCCTTAAGAAGCCACTTCACATGCTGGCTTTCTAGTTTAAAATATCAATTCTCTTCCTACTGCATTTCAAATACTGCTGGTAGAACCACAATTCATCCTTGTCCCCACAAAGAGGAAAGAAGCTGTTGGCCCCCTAAAGAGTGTAACTTTCAGGAGGGTAGGCCCTTGAATGTTTTCCTCACCACTAGATCCTGGGGCTCACATGAGGACTCGAACACGAAACAAGGACTTGGCGGTTTGAAGCAACTCTGTCCTAAACCCATAAAAATCTTCATTTAGTCTTCATGCAATATCTCCTTTCTTACAAATGTTCTCATTTTACAAACCATTAAGATGCAAGATTTTATGTACTTTTTCTAAAGTAACTAGAGAAATAAGTAGTAGAGCCAAGTTTTGAATCCAGTATTGCTGGGATCAGAATGAGTGTACTTTTTCTAACTGTCCTTTCCTATTCCAGGGTACCAGATATGCCAGATAACTCCTGGAGTCAGATTTCTATACAAGTGGCCCCCTGCAGCTTCCCCTACCAGTAAGTGAAAATGAGGAAACAGACTTCAACGGAAACAGAATTTACCGATTAGGTATTACTTTAAAGGATACTTTCAGATTGTTAAATCTTTAAACTACCAGGTTATGTTACACATTCCGATGGAATTTCTATAGAGAAACAATTCCGCAAGTAGTGCAGCCTCTATGATCACACCCTGAATTCTGTGATCATTTCTTATCATGGCCCCTGGATGTAGGGGCCAGATATTTCCCATTTTGCCTCCTGATTTACTCTTCATTCAGGCCTTTCCTAACATAGCGTGAACACAAAGGTCAATTTCCTGCAGTCGGTTTGAAAAAGGCCAACTCTCAATTAACTTTGCAAAAGAGGTCAGAGGTGATGTGGAGAAATAAAACCCACAAGTAATGCAAAACACTCACTTCAGCTCCTGAGTCCTAATAGCCCCTGCTTCCCAGCGCTGACCAGGACTGCTCACAGGTAGTGAATCAGACAAAGTTTCAATCTGTTGCTCAGAATTGCATCATTTCTGCAACCCACCACGAGTAAACAACAGATCAACAAGGGAAAAGATGCAAGACTAACAGCCAGATGGAGAACGCAAACACACAGAGAAATACACCAGCACAACATGCAAGCTGAATACTATGAAAGTCATCATTATATAGAATTCATAGATTCTTTCCTCCTACCTCAAATAAACATGCACATTTTCCACTAATCTTTAATTGCCCTCCCACCCCTACAGATGAACCCCTATTGCATGGGACAAGCAGAGACTCTGCTGACTGTTGAAAAGATGTTCCACCCTCCTGCACTCCCTTAAATTTAAACCAGACAGGCCTCGGCAGAGGAAGGGCTCACTGTGGTCCACCAAAACGAAATCCTGAGTACTTACTGAGCCCCAAACTGTTCATATGAGGCAAACCCAAAGGTTTTTCCTTATGCCACACTCTCTAGAGAACGGTTCTTTCAACCTTCTTGAGTGAGGGACATGAATCGTGGGGCAGAAGGGGAGATGAGAAGTCCGTAAAAGGCACTGTTCCCCATAATCAGAACCATATTTGGTCTACTTGGTCTTACCTCCCGACTCCCTCTGAGATGCTATAAACATTGGCAGACAATGCACATAATTAGGGTCAAATACATTCTTATAAAATATTTGTTTCCATCTGCTAGTTATTTCAGCAAACATTAGATTTCCTGTAGTCAGTCTTGGGAAGAACAGGGGGATCCCTAGTCTCCAGGGAGAAGCAGCTCAGGGTGTGACACAGGGATGCTGCTGACTATGCAGCCTGGACCAGCCAACGGTGACAGATGCTAGCGTATGTTTTCCAGCCTTCATTGTCCAGAAGCTGCTAGGTACAGCAGCAGCAAGATCAAACTCTACCTTTTAAACTATAAAGAAATATTGAGAGACTGTGAGCATTGTTGTCTTTCAATACCAAAGGGGAAGTGTGCAAAAGCAAGTAAGAGTGTTCTGGCACCAGAATAATTTCTCCATTACCTCAATTAGTTCCAATGATGTGGAAAACTTCTGTCTGGAGAAATCAAACTAAAGGTAAAATCACTGAAGCACCAGTGGTGGCGGCAGTAGGTGTTGATACAGGCATTAGTCAGCAATACTGATGGCAGTGAAGTCACTCAATCGCCCTGTCGCTGGAACCGGGGCAGAGAAATAAACTCATTAGATCACCCCCTTTAGTGAAGCATGTGGTTTTCAATGTGGCACCAGTACAACCTGGCACCCACCAAAAGATTTAGCTGTCTGCCCATGTAAGACACAATTTACTAAGGTGTCTGGGAAAGAGATCTGGGTAAGGGCCATTTTTATTTTCTTCAGAAACATAAATAACTCTTCCTTCTTTAGAGCCACATTTGCCATTAGTTCTGAGATGTCAGGCTTCCTTTCAGGCAGCAATGACTTCTGTGTGGCTGTAGACCACAGGATCCAGACAATAAGAAGGGGAACATTATCAGAAAAACTTGGGCTCAACGCAGAGAAAGAATTCTGATACCTGAAGCCGGCCTTGCACATAACTGCACCCACAAGCGATGGATATTAAATCTCTCACAGAGTGTTGATAAAAGGCTGGTCATACCCTACTGGGGACAGATGGAAGACTTTTGCATTAAATAGGTCACTCAATGATCCATAAATCCTCTTCTCGAGTTCAAATCCAGTTCACAGAAGACAACATAGAAGTTTCCCCCGCCATGTTGTTATTCACATATTCCCTGCCTGTGTTTCCTATAGATCCATTAAAACAAAAATGAAAGACAAAAACCAAAAATCATTCTATAAACTCTCCAAAGATGTTTTCCACTCTCTGATTTTTTTTTTTTTTTTTTTTTGGTACCGGAGATCAAACTCTGGTCCTTGCGCTTACGCAGCAGGCAGCAAAACCACTGAGCTAAATCCCCGGCCCTCTAATGTTCTATTAATGTAACATGTACTCCTTCATGTTTAGAAGTATTGGAAGAAAACAAAAATGCCCTATGTTGGCCAACTTGCCTTATAGTATATTTATCTCTCCTAATTTAACTGCAACCTTAAGTACTTACTTTGATATAAAGGTTGATAAGCACCATATATAGATGGATAGGAGGATGGATAGATGGATGGACAGATGGATGGATGGGTGGGTGGGTGGGTAGATCAATCTTTGATAGATATACCCTTCTTTTAAGGTCAGTAACTCCAAAAAACCCTCTGGCATTACACTCATGTTATAAAACTGAGGAAATTGTGTTTCAGAGAGGTTTGAGTGACTTTTACCAAGTTACACAGCTGAAAAATAGCAGAGAGACTGAGGTCCAGAATGAATAGACTCTCAGGTCTGTCAGCTCCACTGTACTGCCTCCGTAAGTATAAATCACTGCACGATTTACCCTGCCTTTGAAAACATAAATACCATTCCAAATTCAAAGAGGCATAGGGATCCCTGTTGTTATATACCATAGTATAGGGAAGGTAGCTAATAAATGGCTGAGTGAGGGGAGAGTTTTGAATGCTTCCTCAAAGTGATTTTCCCCCTTCTCACGTGATGTAGTGTATGCCACTGTCACATGCTGACGAAGCTGAGCTTCACAGGAAGCCTTTGCCAGCTGGCTTCCGCACACTCCAGGTTCATTAGAAGCATAGTTAATGAGGGTCGGAGCCCCCTGGGCTAAAGGAGCCAAATTCAGCATGATTCCTAAGTAGGAAATTGATACTTAGAAGCAATCTTTTCTTCTTCTAGGTATGAAATGTTATTTGCTAGATAAGAGTGATGAGGGTATCAGTCTTCCACATGGGAATTTCAACAACATGGAGACATTTTTGAAAATGTCACTTGAATTTTCCAATTCCTAAAAAAGACATTGGCTTTTACAGCTTCACATACAGTAGGGTCCCATGAAAGGATGAATCAAAGTTAGAAAAAGACCCTCATCCATAACTTTTCTCTGATCCTGAACTTTATGTGAGTTTGTTTGTGTGTTTATCTAGTCTCTATGATGCCCACCATCTTTCAGATTACAAGTGCAAAACTTTATGTCTGAGAACAATAATTAAGTAAACATTTTATTGTGCATTACCACATAGACAATTCATATGACGCATTAAGGAGGCACTACTTTTCAGTTTCCAGATTAAAATTTTGTTTATCTGCATCAGTGTTGGAACAGGGATTACAAAAATAAACAAGTTAAGGAGAAACAGAAAAAGGCCATAGTAGGCATTCATCTCCATATTCTCCTCTGCTGGCTGTCTCCCTATAAGACATCACAGTGACTTTTATTACAGATCTTTCAGGGTCTATGCATTTCTTCTGTTGGTCTCATCATCCCCAGAAGTTGTCCGATATAAAAGTGATAATTTGAAACATGAAGGAGAGATGATAATCACAAATGTGAAAACATTGCAGAGTAATTCTGGGAGTCTAAAAGTATTATTTGATTTTTTTAAAGTGTCTCTATCATTACTCAATTCTTTCTCTGCTTCTCTTATTCCCTTTTTTTTATACTTTGCCCAAGGCATCATTTAGTGTTCCAAAATATTAGACTATTATAGGTATTCAGAAGCCCCAGGAGAAATGGAATACATTTACAGACCCATAAACATCTAAATTAGGGCTATAAATGGGAAATATAGTCTACAGTTGGAGAGTGCCCAATACATAATATGTTGTGGCATAGAAGAAACTTCCTTTTTGGTGGCTGGAAAATCTATTTGCTCTAAGTATTCAATTTTAAAATGGATAATAAAAATAAATAATAGGCATGCTTATGCTTAAACTGCACCTTTCATGGGAGATCTCAAAGAGTTTTTCAACTGTTAATTTATGACCCCTGGGGAAAGGTAGGTGGCAAATAATATCTTTCTTCTTCAAATGGAGAAGCAGACCAAGAAAGTCCCAGCTGCCTTATCCAAGGACACAAGTCAAGCTCTAGCATCATGCAAACAATAGAAGAATTATTTGCCCACAAAACCTAAGAGGTGCACCAACGTGGATTGTGCAGTTTCATTAGTCTGTCGATTGTGTATTCTTGCAAAACAAATGACTACAAATCTCAGTGACATACTTTGGTAAGTACTTATTCTTGTTCATGCATCTCCCCATGGCCTGGAAGTTGACTAGACCAAGCTCATGGCTGAGTTGGACTGGGCAGCCTAAGATTTAGATTGAGTCTGGATATGCTTGATGTGTTGTTCAGTCTCCCAGGAAGAAGGGTATTGCCCAAGTATGGTCACCTCGTGGCACTGGTAGAGAGAAATAGAAGAAACTCCAGCTATGCGAGTGAATCTTGTTGCCTGTATAAATTCTATTTGCCAAACCAAGATAGTGACTGAGTCCAGATGGAGGGGTACAGAAGTTCATTCTACTTTCCAAGATGCCAAACAGTCACATGAGCATCCTTTATATCATTTCCTTAAAAATGCACTCTTCCCATGGAGCTAAGAGAAGAAAATTGCTATTTTTAGATAGTAATCTAATTTACCATAATCAGAAGCTTATCAGTATTATTTCAGATATTTTTTATATGTGCTGATCTTTATAACAGTGGCTACTACATGTGTTCTTGTAACTTCCATTTAACCACTGATTTGATCCTGGCTTTGAAAGTAATCTCTGGGAATTAGTGTATTACTCACAAGTATTAGTTAATTACTGCATTATTCAGTTCCCCTTTTTTTTCCTGTAAATCAATCCTTCACGTGATTTGCCTTTAGAGGTCAGAAATCAGATCTATCCAAGACCTGTGTAGTAGCAGTAGTAGTAGTAGTAATATAATAATGGTAGGCATTGTTTATTGAATACTTACTATGTGCTGGACATGTACTAAGCTCTTGAAAGATACTACCTTCCTTGGTTTTCTTTAATCCTCAGAAAGTATAATCCCTCTCTCACAGGTTCTTCATGGTCACACAGAAGTTAGTAACTTCACTGGGATTTAGTCTGTGTATATCTGACTCCCAAATTCCAAACTTGAGACCCCCACAGTGCATTGAGATGAGGACTAAGATGGATACAGTCTGAAGTGACAGTCAGGAGAACAAAACTATTACTTGTAAGAGAAGAAGGAGAAGAAGAAGGAGGAGGAGAAGGAGCAGGAGGAGGAAGAGGAAGAGGAGGAAGAGGAAGGAGAGGAGGAAGAAACAGGCATACCTGGTTCCAACTACCGGGCTGGTCACCATCTTCTATGTGATCATGGGAAGAGTATCTCCATTTACTGACTTATATTTCCTATCTGTAAGATGGGAACGATACCATCTATGAAATTTAAATAAGATAGCATATATCTCTTGTCTTATAGCCCTTTGATATGAAATCAAAGAACCAAAGTGATTTAAGAGAAAATTTCCTAAAAGGCACATAATTCTATAAATTTAGATGAAACTGTATGTGGTACATTCATGTAAACAACATACACTTAGGAGTCTATTCCCAGCCACTCTTCAGTTCCTGAGAGTTCCAAGGAACCAGGAAAGCTTGACACCCTTAAAAGGTTCAGTGGAATATCTTTAGCACAATGGTGTTACTGTGGATGGAATGGTGTTATCTAACACTTCTACCTCCACAAAGCTCGGATAACCCACAATCTCCAGGATGCCACCTGAGGACTCTTGCTGGTTTGTAGCAACCTAGTGTGAACTCACAATCCTCCCAAAGTCACTTCAGGGTCTCTCTATACCCTTCCCACTCTACTCAATTTGAAAAATCAATGAGAATGAGGCATCCTCTCTCTCTCTGTCTCTCTCTCTCCTCTCTCTCTTTGCAGCAGTGTGATATAAGACACCTCATTAAATGCAGTTGGCATTGTCTTGGTTTTCAGCAACAATGATGTGAGCCAAGCTGCCTGCATGGCAAGTCCTCAGGGTGGCCTGGGTTACAGAGGGCCAGAAGGCAAACTGGCTGTCCCTCCCGGCTGTCCCTCACAGTGCTTTGAATCTCCTCTCTCTCTCTCTCTCTCTCTCTCTCTCTCTCTCTCTCTCTCTCTCTCTCTCTCTCAGCTTAGGCCTCTCCACATCACTGTCACCATCTGCCTCAGGCTCTATCTGAATCCCTCTCCTCTCCAGTTAATTCTGTGGGCTCCTGTGGGGAGGAGTGTCTCCCACTGACTCAGGCCCATTTCTGCAGGTTATATATGTCACAGTTTTCCATGCCTTTAACAAGACTCAATTAAAAATTAATCAGTCCAGCATGGCAACTTGGAGAGGTAATTGTTTCTTTTCCTGACTCCATGGCCATAGGCTGAAAGCACACCCAGTACCTAAATTAATGATCTAATTGAGATTTTTCCATACTCCACTCAGCCTTCCAGCGGTCACAGCAATGTGCTGCCTGACCTCCATAATTGCATTGCCTGGGTGTCCATTCTGTGGTTTTCTCCCTACTTTCTCTTCCAACTCCCTTTAGTGAAATGGAAAGTAGCCATAGAGGCTGTTTAACTGGGCCTTTTCCAGTGGCCTAGAGACTTCGTCTTCAGAAGATAAAATACTGTTCACGAGGAAGTACTGGAAAAGATGGGACAGATTAATATATTAAACATGGCTTGTAACAGGAAAACACAGTTACAAGGGAATGGCAGTAACTAATTGGTTAAATAAAATATGGTGCATTTGCACAACACACACCAATACAGCTATCAAAGAAATGAGGAAATCTTATGGATACCGCTATAGAATGTTTTCCGGTATATTCTATCAAAGGTGGGGGGGGAGAGAATTCTAGAAGAGTACAGAAGTATGTGATATTTTCATGAAAAGAAAAAAAAAGTATACATTAAACATATGTGTTATATGCACACATATACTTGCATGCATATACATCGAGGAATGTGGATGTATCTAAGTTTGCAAATGCTTAAATCACCTCTGAATGGAATCACAGGAATAGACTAACATCAGTTGGCTGTACAAAGGTATGTTCAGTGCCAGGAGGAAGATAAATGAAGAAAAAGAAGCATTGTATCTCATTTTTGTGTTTTCTGAATTGAACTTTTCTTGTCCAAAAATAATGCATTTGTATCTCTGAAATCATTTAAAAATACTTGGTCTATGGTTCAAACTTCTGATATCTTTATGAATAAATAAGTCAATAGAGAATTTAAATAGTTTTGGAAAAGAGAAGCGGAGAGAAAAAGACAACTGAACTGTGTGTCAGTTTATTTATAACCCCACATAACACAGCAACCCTAAAAGTTTAAGTGGTTTTGTGTCTCCTTTTTTAACAGATGAATACATTTAAACAAATGAAAGGAAGAAGTTAATACCAAAAGTATTAATTAGGTGTTGACTCATAGCAGCCAACATACAAATATCACCTTTATATTTTACTTTGATATAATAAAGACATTTTATTTTTCTCCAATATAATATGAATGACAGTATTTTTATTTATTTGCATAAAAAAAGAAGACGAAAGCCTATGTTTTGTTATGTCATTTCTCTCTCTCTCTTTTTTTTTTTTTTTGGTACCAGGGCAAGGCAGGTAGCAGAACCACTGAGCTAAATCCCTGGCCCCTCATTCCTCATTTTTAACATGAGTCTCACCTTGTCCTAAACAGACAGTGGGGGGGTAGCCTACATATTTCTTCTTAAACTCTCACCTGGAATATTTAATGAAATTTTCTCAGTAGATCCTACACATTGATTCATCTACCACACACTAAGGACCCCACACAACAAAACAAAACAAAAAAAGGATTTGAAGCTGTATTATCTACTTAAGGTGAAGATCCTTCCTTATGTCATTGACATCCTTGACCAGCCAATGTTTGCAATCCACTTAAAATGGAATTTTAGTTCTCTTCTCTCCATGAAATCAACCACTAACATTTATCTTCTTCATTCATTGTTCCTTCTGATTATACTTGAATTGTAAATTTATACCATCTTAAAATCTTTTGCTATTTGTGAAAACTATGGGTGTCCAAAGATATACTCGTCATTGGTAAGCAACTAAAAAGTGAGCTTTAATAAAATTGACCTGACCGTAACTTCTAATTTTAAACCAATAACTATCTTTAAATGATGTTAGAAGCGTACATTTTGTGACCTGTAAAATAGTATACAAAAGTCAGTTATAAATATTGGTAATAGTAATTACATTATTTATATTTATAATTAACAGTATCAAAAGTGTTATCCCCCTTTAGCCACTAGATTTCCTCTGCCAAGGCAGACAATCTCTCCACAACTATAAATGTAGTTTCACTGCAGTTAATTAAGAATACTGCCTCATAGCTGTATGATCTTAATGATGAATACCATTTTAATTTCCCTGGGATCAAGTGCATGTGTATCAAAAAAACCCAAAAAAACCCCAGTGTCATGCTTCCAAGATTCTTAACAGAAGGGTGAATGTATAAGGACATGTACAAGTTTTGTGAGTTTTAGTACTTGAATCTATCCATTCCAAGTACCACTCTAAGATGCTAGTTACATTGCTAAGAGATATTAGGCTCTAGGAAAAGAGCATGCCACTTCTTCACACTAGACACACTGTTCCAACAGGTAATCCTGCTTTTACCAGCTTTACCTCGCCCTTTAACAAGACAGGTCATTACCTATATTGACAAAAAGCAAGAATATTGTACTTCATCTAACCAGAACAGTAAGACAGTGCTTGTGAGTTTCAGCAGCATCTGCCCTGCCCAGACAGAAGGTGAGAATTAGCCAAAGTTAATCTCCAGAAAGTGTTTTGTTAAATTCAGTGTTCATGAGTCATGGTGAAGATCCTAGCTGGGTGTAACAAAATTATTTCCACAGCTTCTAATGCCATATTAAGGGTGATATTGCCATGATATGCCCAACGGTATTCCTGATAATAGTCTCTGAATGTTTTTAGTCACATCCAGGCAAAACTTCCCCCTGGAGAGAAGAATCTGCAAATAAGCAGGAAGCTCTGGTCTCCTTCGTGTTCATACCATGCAAACTCAAGAGGACCTCTGGTGACCTCTGACCTTTTCTCCATGGTCCTTGATGCCTCAGGGGCTCTTTCTCATGGAGAAGGGAACCACCAATCTACTTTCGCCTCCCTCCTTCCTCCCTCCCTGGTCAGCCTCACCTGTGATCACCAGGGTAGAAGGAGAGGAAAGCCCTCCCCAAGGCTCTGATAACAGGGTTGCATGACTGTAATTACAGGCTTTGCTTCTCAGCTCTCTAAATGACAGTCACAATGGAGACTGAAACTCCTCGGTCAGATGGAATCAATTACTGGGCAAAATGGGGAGGTTAATTTTCTCCAGAATGAGATAGGCCTTTTAGCTTTGCCATCTCTTTCACTCCAGCCGGTAGCTTATTTAGTTGCATTGTTCTCTGGCTACATGAGCAAAGTTCCATTAGGAAGGATTTCCAAAAGAGTTGATTTGAAAAGGAGACTCCATCAGCCCTCAAACTCCTTTCATGCTGAACAGAAGGACTGTTATTAACAAAGCAGCATGGATGGCTAATCACCAGAATTTAAATTTGATGGACAAGGGATCCATCCAATAAGGAGTAGAAGCCACCAGTGCAGAACCAGTCCCTTCTTTAAGTCCTGCTGGCCCCACGGTA
Source organism: Heterocephalus glaber (assembly GCF_000247695.1). Next base: position 2,048,776 of record NW_004624801.1, read on the forward strand.
CCATGTCCGGTCACTGATAGGCCTGTCTTTTTGCAAACTACCATGAAAATATGCCAATTCTCTCATTAGATTAACTTTCTAAGTATGAGAAAGAAAACCTGTGATAATCAGAGACAGAACGAACAGTATTTAATTTTTTCTAACATAATCCCTCCCCTGAATGACTTACAAAAGTAAAAATAAAGTAGTGATGCTAATTAACGGTAGGAATGCTAATAACTGCACTAAAATGGTTTTAACATGTACCATATTTCATGAAATGCTGAATACTATCAACTCCTTAATGAGCACTGAGCAGTTAGATTCATTGCTTATGTTTAGCCACGTATTTTAATTAACAGAGGCAGCATATGAATCCACATGATGTGAATCCAGAGCCTAAAATTTTAAATTATACTTAAAATTTAAATTAAAAAATTTAAATTTCTATATCCCTAAGAGGTGGCAGTCTCACTACTTCATAAATGGAATTGGAAGCATGACGCTATCAGATAACTTGCTGAAGTTTTGATATCACATAAGATAATGAAGCTGCATTTCCACATGAGGCCCATCAGGCTCAGGAGCCTGAACATCACCGTTAAAATATGACTGAAGCTTCAACTAGGTCTCTTTAGAAGTACAGCTGGGTCAAAATTTAATAAATGTGTGGCTTCCACAATAGTCTTCCATACTTATATTTTATTCAGAAGCCTATAGAGCTCTCCCCTTGTCCCATCTCTGGGAAGCAGTCACCTCGTGAGGTAGGCACACGCTCCATCAGGAAACAGGCTTCAAGGGTGGGAATAACTTGCATCAAAATCTTTGGATTGGGGCCATTTCTATTTCTGAAACCCAACACCTCGGTGGCACTTGACAGATTTAAGGGCAGTATTTATTATTGCCCCTCAGTCTCTGAATCAGAAAAAATGAGTCATTATTTGGTAATTTATGCTATTTATTAGCAGTAAAGCTTGTCGGATTGGTTTAATCATTTATCGGACATTTATTGAATGTGCACCACATGCTTGCTTGGTAGCATAATAGTAATCCACTATGAAAGTACTAGAACAGGATAGAAAATGTCCCAGTCCCCAAAGACCTGACAGTCTATTGATAAATGTGGCGAGAGCATTTACAAATGTTTTGCTCTTCTCGCACACCTGATACATTTTGTAATGTGGTTTGAAATTGGATTTAATTGTAAGTAAGTTAGTGTTTTCCGGGTACCACTCAATTCTTTTTGTTTTCCTGAAGAGACTACCCATGATTATAAAGGCGTTTATGAATATCTGAATGTGACAAAGGGAAAATAACACAAATTGAATAAACAGATCATTTTTCTTTTGTTTATGAGAATACAAGGCATGGATGGTGGAATGTACAACACAGGGGAAACCTTTATAGTTCATGTACATGCTGGTATATGTAGATCTTTAAACTCATAAAGAAATGTTATGGCAAAGAAACCTAAAGAATACAGATTGGAAACTGATAGTAGTTCAAAACCAATTTTAAATGGAGCGTAATAATTTTTGAAGAGAAAATGGAATCATAAATATATAATTATGTATTTTATGTAATATATTTAAATGTATTATATTTTATAGAAGACAGATAGATAACCGAGTTCATTATGAGACTTTGGGTCAGTGCCATAAGGTATAAGGTTTTGGCACCGGATTTCGTACAATGAAGCTCATGCATGTACAGTATAAGAAATGTCTGAGGCGACACCATTCTAAGTAATCTAAGCAGACATTCTCTTCTCAGTAGACGGAAGGAATGTTTTCTGTACATCAAAAGAAATACACATGCTTTTTTCATCTCATAATTTTATTTTAGATCAACATAATGTGATTTCTGGATTTAGAAGCAGTTAAAGGACCCTTTGTCTCTGAATCCCTAGTAAGTGGTCTTTATTCGATGTTCCCCTCTATTCCTAGCCCTGGCTTTTCTTCTCACAGACTCTGAGCCCTCCCTTGAGAAAGGCACTCTCTGATAAGCCCGGGCCACTGGCCCTGCCCCTCACCATTGGTCTGGTCCAGTTCTCGATCTTTAGTGTAGGTATAGAAGCAGACCTTGTAAAAGGGCCTTTCTTGTTATTATTATTTTGTGGTCAAAAGGTTGCATACACTATTTCTTTTTTCTGCTGCTAAAGCTTAGAAAGGGTGGAAAGCAAAATATTTTTATAATTATTCAGGCCATCAGGTTACATAAGAGGTTCCATAGCTTTCTGCATCAAACTTGAACAGTTGAAACCACAAATTCTGTTTTTGCAGCCATAAAACATTCATGGCAAAACAAGAGAAAGAGAGAGAGAGAAAATAATAAAATCCATTTTCCATTCGCTTGAAACTTATAAAATTTAATGTGGTGAAAAATTACAGTTTACTCCCCGTAGGAAACTGCTCGGAGCCATGTTTCACGGGCTTGGTAGAGACTCACATATACTTTTGCAGTTATTGAATAATGTAACAAATTCTCTGTGTGACATCTTGTGCATGGGACACATTCCATTTTGTGACAGTCAATGTCACAAGATGAGATATTTAAGTGGCAAGGCAAATGAGGCCTTGATTTAAAAGAAAATGTTTGTTTCTCCACTGAAATCACTAAGCTGTATTTATTCAATAATCACCATTTACTCGAGAAAGGTGTGCAGGTAGACATCCTCTGTTGACTATAGTATATTAGATGTAGCCACATCGAGACAGAAGGCATTTTGCTGTAAGTGGTACCTGAGTATGGTTCAAGGTGTGGAAGCTACTGAATTTTTATTACTTTTGTTACTGTTATTATTATCGATCGATACTGGGGATTGAACCTTCCTGGAGAGGGTGGGGGACAGGGTTTCACTGGGTTGCTAAGCTGCCAAGACTGGGCTCCACTTTGAGGTCATCTTGCTTCAGCCTCCCAGACGGTTGAGATCACGAGAGTTTGCTACCTCAAAGGTATGGTGGTGCTAATTGTAACCTTCATGCAATATAATATTCATGTGGTGTTTTATTTTTTGGATATATCACTAACAGCAGAATCAAGACATGGAATGACAAGCAGCAAAAAGTTCAGTTCCAGTGCCGTGAGCTGTGGGCAAAGAGGATGCAAGTCTATCTGTTAACTCAGCTGGCCTGGATTCCTTTCCTATAAAGTTAATGGGTTGGGCTTAGTCATTTCCAAGCCCAATTTCAACTAATCTTCTGTTAGGATTGTAGAAAAAGACAACTACCGAGCTGTCCAGATCGCTGGAGTGCTGACCCACAGGATAACCAAGAACAAGAATTGCTCTGACCATGTCTAAGTAAAGTCGAATACTCTGTGCGGCTTGTGGAATTTTTGAGCATTGCCATTGCTTGGCCCTATCTCCAATGTTTTAGTATATCAGGGTTTTTTTTTTATTATCACAATTATACTGTCTAATAAACCTCCCCAAAACTCAGTGGCTTGCAACAATAAACACTTATTGCTCAAGAACTCACAGGGCCACTGGGCAGGTCTGCTGATCTGAGTCAGTCTGTGCTGTTCTCAGCTGCATTTGCTCATGCAGCAGCAGCAGCAAATGGGCTGGGAGATAGTTGGTCCTGTGGGCTGAAAGTGTCCTCCTCTCAAAATTCATATGCCGAAGCCTGAAATTCCAATATGATAGTATATAGAGATGGTACCTTGGGGAGGTCATTAGGTAATGATATTGGAGTTCTCATAAATGGGATTAAAGATCTTCAAGAAGAGGGGAGGAGCTAGAGATGTAGACCACCAACCTAGCATGCATGGATTCAGTCCTCAGCACCATAAAATCAAGGAGGAGGAAAAGAGAGGATCTCTATCCCTGTACTCAACACCATGTGAGGATGAAAGAAGATTACCATCAGAAAACCAAAAAGTTGGCTCACTTCCTCATGACCTACCTGTTCCTTGACCTTAGATTCCTCAGCCCCCAGGACTGTGAACCATAAAAAATGTCTGTTATTATAAGTTCTTCGGTCTATGGTATTTCATTATAGCAATCTAAAGGGAGTAAGAATTATCTAAAATCTCTTCTAATATTAAGTTCAATGAATTTGTCATTTTAAGTTGACTCATTAAACTCTAGGAATCTGTCATTTTAAATGAATCCAGAATACAGACATTCCTATGTAATTCGGACTTCTATACCTCACTGAAGTCTTAAAATATACTTTAAGAAATAGTTTAAATACTCTAAATAGCTCAGTAAGTAAAAGTGCCCAGGTCATCTAGTATAGACTGTCACCAGCAATTGGTTTTAAAAGAGTGTAATAATGAACAAATCTTCAGTAATATCAGATACAGCTGAGTTTCATTCTTTTTTTATGTTTTTGGGTGGTTTTGTTTTTAAATTCTAATTTTTGAGGTACAATTTTAAATATAACAATCACATTCATCAGAGGGAATCTGTACCTGTACATGATACATCTTGATTCCTCTTTTTTCCCTTCCCCTCCCCTCCCTTCAATCCCTCTTTCCCTCCCTATTTACAAAAGCCCCATTTCCATTTTCTCCTTCTTTTCTCATTTTTTGGAGTTTCATTCTTAAAAAACTTCACTAGTACTTTTCTTCCAATGAATGAAATCATTGAGAGTGCTTAACCATACAAATGTTTCCTAATCATGCTGCAATTGCTCTGCAGCTCTCCTGTTCAACTCTTGCCTCATTATTCATGCTCTTTCCTACATCTGGACTGAGAGACATGGATAAAAAGCAAAACTGTTGAGACCAAACACAGTAGCACAACTCGGTACCTCTTCTCAATTTGCTACTCCATCTGAAAAGAAAGAGTTGTTAAATTTAAAAATAAGACAAAATGTTGCAATTTGCATACATGGTGTCACAGAAAGATATAATTGATAGGCAGATGTAGACCATTGTTTTTAATTTTAGAATGAAGTTTGCAATAGTTTAAGGGAAGGATTTTACCTTTGTATTAAACATTTCTATAAACCTTTTGAAAATCTCTAATCTCCTAAAAATACATCATAAGAAAAAAATACATTAGAAACTCTCCAACAGTCAACCCTAAAACTGTAACTATACCAATTTAAAACTAATGATATTTCTCCTCTATTTAGAATTTGGCACAGGGCCGGGGATTTGGCTCAGTGGTTTTGCTGCCTGCTGTGCAAGCGCAAGGACCCGAGTTTGATCCCCGGTACCAAAAAAAAAGAACTTGGCACATTTGAATATCAGATACAATTAAAAATATCTTTGGAAAAATAAATGAGTATTTTCCATTGGAGAAGTATAAAAATACAGTGCTTAAAATCTGCAAATACAAAAACTGAAAGTAACAATATAAAACAGAGACACCTTGGAATAAGCTCTGTCTTTAACATTTTTAAAGCCAGTCAACACCAAAACCACTATTTTTTGTTGTTGTTCATATGTTCTAAGACTGTTTCCAACTGGCAGACCAAAGACAAGGTGCATATATTTTTTCATACTTTTTGTTGTTTTTATAAAGCTATTTTGGTTGACTCCACACAAATACAGAGAAATAGAAGCTTGAGGCTACCATTGGAATTATTCAAAACACAAAGAAAACCCATGTGTTCCTTTCATATTGCAATTTGGGGTGAGTGTGGTTTTTGGCCAACATTTTCCAGAAAACCACTTAATCCCACAAGTTTCTTCTGAATCTAGAAACATAACCAGAATCCCAGCTGACTGGCTTCTTTCAGACAGAGACCCAAACTAGCCAATGTTATACATTCAATATGTTCCGGGCCTCTGGAAGACTGAAGAGCATTTACAGACAATATAGAAATAGAAAGTACTCAGGGTCTGCAGTTCTAGTAGGTAAGAAAAACAAAGGCTGAATCCTTCCCTTGCTCAGAGAGTGAGAGCATCCCTGACTGTTTCTCTGGGCCCTTATTTTACACTAACATACCAGAATAAACTCTCTGGAACCAAGCTCCCTGAGTTCAAATCCCAACATCAGTACTTAGTAAAAAATAGTGTGATCCTGAGTAAATCACTTTACCACTCTATGTCAAGTTCTTTACCCTTAACGTGAGGAAAGTAGTACAGTATATACCTCATAGCATTTTTGTAAGCAGGAAATTATACTATACACATAAAATCGCTTACCAGTATCCAGGGTATGTTAACACTCAGTGAGTGCTGGCTACTAATATTGATATTTTATCATCTTCATCATCATTAGTCACATGCAACCAAACATATATAAAGTACTCTGGCCATAAATCTGCCATTAAACTTATTTATCAGCTAAAACACTTATTAGTAAGAAAGGAATATTTGAGAGCTGCCTCCCTAATCTGGGCTCCTATGCTAACCCGTGGCAAATCATTAAAGGGAACTGAGAATCCCATCTTTCAGCCAGACTCACCCTAACTTCTGAAAGAGCCATTCATCCCCGGAATCATCAATCAGTATTTATGGAGCACCAGTGAGAGACATTAAGACAGTGAGAGAGTTAAAAAAGAAGAAAAATCCTCTACTCCAGACAGGCTCATCACCCAGAGAGGAGACAGCCATATTCACAAATAATTATCAGGCATTAAAGCTCTACATTAGCGCACAGAAAGCAGCAGGGTACTCACTTTATGCCTGAAGGGGCAGGAAGGCTTGACACCAGAGGAGACATTTGGTCCCAGTCTTAGAAGCTAAAGAGTCCACCAAATAGAAAGAGAGAATTAACTCTCTACTTGGTGTGCCAGTTACCAAGATATTCCAAAAGCTCTTAACATGCAACGCACTTGTAAAGTTACATATTGCTAAAGCAGGGGTTATATTGTAGGGATCAAACAACTAACCTTGGAAAAAGAATTGTCATCCCCTGTCCTCATCGTGCAAAATATCAAAATTAACTAAAATATATATCATTTAGAGATTCCTGTACAACCTTCAAATCTGAAAGAAAGACCCTAAACATGGCATCCTTCCGCCTCTAAACAAAACAAAAGGAAACAACCTCTTGTCTAGTATCAGTACACTTTGCTTGCTCTTTGAAAAAGTCTCCTTTCAAATGCTTCCCACAATCAGAATCTTTTTTTTTAATCTACCAAAGGAAACAAAATAATATTTATTGTGTCTCTTGCATGTGCTCCTTAGGAAAAATGGTATCAACCTCATCTGGAAACACTTTGAGGGGGCCCTGGAAATAATGCCTTAACCACAAACATGTCCTTTGGTTGTCTGATCTCAAATTGCTCCAAGTCAATATCACAATTTCGGGTCAGGTCTGAGGACAGGACAGGCACTATCAGTCCCTTAAATGTGAATGATAGATGAGGGAGAGGGTGGAGGTGTTGTCTAGACAGGCAGAGAGGCTCTGCTGGGAGGCCCCTGGGCCGGTTCCCTCCAGGATCTGGCTCCTGGGAACCATCCTGTCCCACCTAAAGGCACTTTGCTGCTTCTCCTCAGCGCAGGTGAGAACAATGGAAAGTCTCTCTGTGTTCTGTCCCCAGATAGCATCTTGGAATCTCAGTGGAGCACAATGACTGGAAGCAAAATAACACTGATAGGATTTCACATCCGAGCTTTGAGTGAGAATAACAAAGACGCAGAGACAAACCTCCCACTCTACGCCACCCTGCCTCACATTGAGCATCTGCCCCCTCATTGCTACTGCTCTTTCTCTTCCAGCTTCTAACGGGCAGAGACACCTGATCTGCTGGGCTATTCCGTTGTCAGAGAACACAAGGCCACTTGGGACTGCTTGATACGTGTGGGAAAGTGGCGGCCATGTTGCCGGCACCTGTCGCCAGAGCCATGTGGCCCTCCCTTCTTGCTATTCCCATTGTGCGACCCCTTATTCCGTTTCAGTAGCAGCAGAAAGGAAGTCAAAGTAGCCAGCATTCAACATGCACAGGGACAAAAGCAGAAGGGGCCAGAGAGCTTCCTCAGACAGCTTTCCCTTGCAAATCCTGCCCAGTGGCCTATTTCAATAGTAATGTAGCAATCCTACCTCTTTTTTTTTTTTTTTTTTTTTTGGTACCTGGGATCGAACTCAGGACCTTGCCTTGCAAGGCCGGCTGCGGAGCCACTGAGCTAAATCCCTGGCCCAATCCTACCTCTTTTAAGAGGTACAGTGTATAAGAATCTGTAAAAGGGAACAACATAACCATTTATTTGGATGGTCCATTCAGCATTACTCACCAGCTACACATACACACATACAACCCCATACAAAACGACTCATATTTGGTATTGCCCAAGTAGACCCTATCTATTGCTATTGTGAAGGTAAATGAGCTCAAGATCAAAGGCATCAGAGACTTTAAACTTCCCAGAGAATAAGCTGCAATTCCAACAAACTTTCACAGCAAGCATCCTTGGAATGTAGAGTGAAACTGAGTAACTCTATAAAGAGAGGTTAATGACAACAGTGAAGAGCACCCTCAAGTTCAAAGGAGAGGGGAAGACAAGTTCAGCAGCTAGCATCTCAGGCAACTGTGGAACAATGAAATAAGACCAAATCTTAAGTTTGAAGGCCAAACTCTTGGATGGTGTCTGTTACCAAGTGGATACTAAAATGTTAGGCTGTAGCCATTCACTGGGGGGTAATCATACATCATAAGACCAGGAAATAGAAAGGATCCATTAAATCATCAAGAAATGCCTTAGCCAAGCACAAGATGCCGTTCCCAGAGAATATTCCTTAAAGCATCCCTTGGGATGAGCTCCAATGACCAAGTCATTTTATCCACCTCAGAAGAGTGTAATCCCTCTATCTATAGTATCCGATTTCTGTTATGAAATTAAACTTTGGCCTTAAATGCATTGTTCCATACCACACTAGTCCTTGGTACCAGGTTTTCATTAAGGACCAGTTATAGCCCTTGGAGGAGGCAGGAAAGGTCATTTTATCCATCCCCCTACCTCAGGGCAGGTCCTGTGTGAAATGACACCAGCCTGGCTCTTATTATAAAATTCCCATAGCAGGAAGTTTGATAGTCCCTGCTGTAATGCTGCTTTCCCATGACACATAACCCTCATGGTTAGAAAGGGTTTTCTGCAATAGATGAAATCCCTCCCACCGAAGCTCTAAAACATGTTCCCACAGTAGCAGAGAACTTGTTATTGCACTCAGTGTATCTGGAGCACCTGAAGAGAGGGAAACAACCTCCTCTAAACTGCTTCTTGTATTAGGGTCCAAATTTCAGCTGAGAGTTTTATATCAAAGTTTATCAAAACAAAAGGTGACATGCGCTTTTGGAAGGAAAGGGTTGCTATTTTCCTTTTTGCTATTTATGACCAGTTTGGGAGATTTTGTTTACTTGGCAAGACAATGCTGAAAGTAGAGCAGCAGTCTCCCAAGAGAGGTAAGTCAGCTTGCGATATGTCTGTGACACACACTGGCCTGAAGTCTGTGTAACTACACATCTTACGGTTTCATTTTCATTATATCCAAAAATCACAAAGAAAGGTACTAAGCCAATTAAATATATAAAAATGGATTCCAAATCTTAAAATAGTCACTATATAACATGCTAATATAATATGTCATTATTATTTGTCTATTACTTAAAATAGGCAACAGGGCAGGATCTGCTCTTCTAACTTATTCCAAGCTGAAAGTAATAAAATAGCATGTCTCCCAAATTACATTTTATTTTTACTACCTTAATTTGTTCTTTTCAAAATTTTCTCAGAGTAAAGAAACTTCCACAAACTTTCTGCAAGGAACCTAGCAACACATAAAGTTCATGCTTATAACAACTTAATGCAACTTTATTCAACCGCTGAGAAGTTCCTTCCCAACAAGGTACTTTGAGGAAAGATACCAGAATTGATTACTCCTGTGATATTCTTATTTTCTCAGTATTGAAAAAATGAAGTTTATAAGAATAGTTTGTATAAAAATGCAGAAGTTTTAAACTTTCTAAAATGCATCACGTGGATAAGAGTGAAATGATATAAAACAGCATTGCATAACTAATCTTTGCTATTCATGTTTATTTCAAATTTTTGACAAAACATGGAAGCTTAAATTGTAGATGGTGAGAGAGAACTAGTGCCTCTTTTTTTAGGTACCGGGGATCGAACTTGGGTCCTTGCGTTTGCGCAGCAGGCACTGAAACCACTGAGCTAAATCCCCAGCCCACTAGTACCTTTTTGAATACAGATATCATTGTTTCTTTTATTTTGTCTCAAATTAATGACAGAAAGAAGGAGTAGGGGAGGAAGAAGGGTATTTTCTTGATATTACCAAGGACAGAATGCATCAATGACAATTCCAATGTGAATTTCCTTGCAAAGTTGTCAAACTACAATCTTTTTCATATAAAATAAGAAAGTTTAGTCTTTGAAAAATTCCAAAGAAATACCTTAACTCAGGTGAATCAAGAATATCAAGTACTTCTTTTTTTTTTTTTTTTTTTTTGGTACCAGGGATTGAACTGGGGTCCTTGCACTTGCCAGGCAGGCGGCACATCCACTGAGCTAAATCCCCAGCCCAAGTACTTCATTTTGTATCAGCTCATGCAATGATCTAGTGAGCCCACATTACTTACATTTCAGGCAGTGGTACAAGTATCCATCCTAAGGGATTGAATAATTATTTTTAAGAGTGCTTCCTGCTCCAGTCTCTGCCTCCAATAATAGACTCACCTTTTGTCCATGTCTAAACTCAGCCAGGACCATTGGGGGAATACTTATTAACACCAATAATAACAGTGAACATTTTATTGAGTGTTTACCATAGGCTAAACACTTCCCATGCATCCTATTATCTGATTTTCATAATCACTCTGCAAAGTTCCACTATCATGATTTCTGTTTTCCAAGTGAGGTGCACCAAGGTTAAGTACCTCGCTCAAGGTCACACAGCTGGTAACTAGAATGTCCAGGATTTAAATCTCAGAGCTCCCTGCATAGCCACAGATTGTATTCCATACCAGATTTTGCACAAAAATCTCTTTAAGTACCATCTTACACCGTCATTCCACTGCCCTGTGTCCAACAGATTAAACAGCTTAGATTCATTAGAAAAATAAAAGCATGCAGAAAAGCAAGTCAAATAGGTCTGAAATAAAAACAATATTTTAAAATACCCTCTTCTAGGGCCAGGGATTTAGCTCAGTGTTTCCACCCCCTGCCCTGTAAGTGCAAGGACCCAAGTTCGATCCCAGGTACCAAAAAAAAACAAAAAAAAAAAACAAAAAAAAAAAACCTCTTAAATCTAAGATCAATAGTCACGAGAAGAAAATTAACCTCTCTGTTAATTTTGTTTTTCTTTGTTGTAAAAGCTGGTAAACACCCAGACTGCTTTAGTAATTCTGATCCAGTCCTCATTCTTTAACTTTGGGTCACAACTATGGAAAACCAGGCCTTATAAAAGCAATCAAGTGAAACTAACCTCTTCACTTTCTACTAGAAATAGTAACAGTAGCAGCAGCATTTGAATTTGCAAAGGCATATCTAGGAAAATTTCTAAACCATCTGTCCCCTGAAAGAAGTGAATTTAAGTAAGGAAAGAAAAAAATTACACGATCAGAAAATAATTACATACATGCCACTTTCAATAAGAGCAATTACTTCTTTTATTTAAAGATTTTACCTCTTTGCTTCAATCATCTATCATTTACCATAAACTGTAACCAGGAACAATTCCATAATATTGAATTGTTTCCTTTGAGGCTTCAGCTTCATATAGAAAAGTAGAGCTTCTGCATTTATCTTAGATTTCAAATCAATGAAACACATAACTGTTATTAGACATGATTTCATATTTTGGGACACAGGAAGTAATTACTTGATACAAGTGACAGTTTTAGCTGACTTTAGCAAGTTCACCTCCCTCAGTGGTCAAGCATTCATGGCTCAGAGCAAAATGAGTTTCAAAGCATCGAGACTGGACCATGGCAACAGATAATCAGCAGATGATATGGGAAAACATATCCCCTTTAGATTTTTTTTTTCCTTCGAGATCTTGTCAAAGGATGATTGATAGGAGCAGAGCAGCTCTTCAAATGCCAGCCATTGCCTGAGGCACTTCCTATAATCAAAGCACACACCCACCCAGAGCTAATGAGACATTAGATTAGTGTCAACTGATTGATTTACAGCAGCCTTCCCTCCGGTCCCCCTCCCTCCTCCACCTCCCAGCACAGTGAGAATAGTGCTGATCCTGAGATGGTTCTCTCCACAGACAGGCAGATTATTCATGGAAGCTTCGGCAAGGAAACCTGCAGACAATGCAATGTGACTAAAAATCACCCTGAAGAACATTTCTGGGAGGAAAGTGACAGGGGGAGAGGGCTTGTGGATAAAAGAACAGAAAGAGGAAAAAAAACGAGAATGAATCGTGTTTCTGAACGCAATGGAACTCCTCCGTCCAATTTGTTGAGTTAAGTTAGAAAGAGTGTTTGTGATGTTTGAAAGAAAATTATTTGCAATTTAACCTAGGAGAGTTCTGAGTACATTTGGCTACAATTTAGATACCATTTTTCAAAGCCCCCCTCCTCGACTTTATAAATATATGAGCAGGGAACATTTAACCATTGTCTTAATGGATTAAGCAGAGACAAAGGACAAAGCTGCAAGGAGAAAATTAAAAATGAAATAGTTACAGCTGTTGGAACTGGCATTGGGCAGAGCGAGGTAAAAAGGATTTCTTTTCTCACAGGATAAGGGAAGGTTCAGAAAGCATCCAGACCTTGCAGAGTTTAGGCATGCCAGGCTACAAACCAGTAGGAGTGATCTCCCCATTCCTTAGCAACTCCACAGCTCAGCTGTTGCTTACTCTGTAGAGGATCCCAAATAATTGTATTTCAACTAAAAAAAAAAGTGGACCCATTCCCAGAAGAGACCACCCACCGGAGTAGGGGGCACGCAGGGGCCAATTTTAGACTTTTCCTTTGCAGGTTAAAGGCCTTTTCCATTTGTCAGGACCAGCTACTGCTGTACTTTGGGGTCAGAGTTGATCCAACACAAACACACCTCTGGAATTATTTCTGTGAATATGGGCTCTGAAGAAGTGCTATAATTGTAGCCGAAGCATATAAAAAAGATAGTACTGGCCAAATGAACATTATTAGCCTCTTAATAAGGATATGTGCTTCTATCTCATGGATTCAGGAAGGCTAGACAAAAAACGAGAGGGTGTAGTTAATGGTTCAGAGGAAGAGACAAAGGACTAGCAGAGCAGCAGTAGGCAACCGACAGAATTGGCATTCCTATGAGTCATGATGCATTTGGAGCTCCTTATAGCTTTCAGAGCTGTATGTGTTGAATCTCTGATTTCCCACAGAAACTGTGGAAGGTAGATAAGGCCTGTGTCATTATCAATTCACAAGCTTAATGCTTTACCCATTACTGATGAAATCATGGCCCCCAATCCCCACCCGCTACCCCATGGGGATAGATCATGTCAGTGAACCAGCCTCAGATCTGAAGATTTCTGGTTTCTGCCTACTGGTCTTCCAGCATGTCATATTGCCTTCCCACCTCTGTGTGAATGGCACTTTGCATATACATATGGTCAGTGTTTTTCAAACTTGGACACCTCATCCATCTGCAAATATGCTAAGGCCAGGAGAGCTATAGCACTTAGCTTAATAAATGAACCAAATCACAAGTTGAAACTCTAGGAAGTCACTAGGGAGATTCTATAGGATTTAGAGGAGGAAATGTTGAACACTGAATCAAATATAGGAGTGATAAGTCAGAATTTTATTTTATTCAAGAATAATTTAATAATTGAATTCCAACCAAAGCTGTAAAGATGCAGAGACATAGGCATTGAAAACTTACCACAGTCCCCTAAAATACGTCCTGAAGACTGACAGAAGTTTCCTAAAGATCAAGATGCAATCAGGCACCAGAGCAAAATTGAATGATTGTTTCATATTTCTTGTGTGTGGGCCTCTGCATTCTAACAACAGCTTTCCAAGGCTATCCAGGTTGAAATATGAAGCCACAAAAGACCAAGAGTAGGTAAAATCCGGACAATCTCAGTGGTGTCGCTGTTTTCCCCTGGCTTCCTAGTCTCCCCGTGGAGGCAGGAATTCAGAGAACAGGACTGGAGAGCCAAGAAGGGTGAGGCATAAGAGAGTCCTCCAAATGCCGATTCGGCAAATTTTAACTTTTTCAGCCATAAACCTTTCAATACCTCAAAATAAATCCTTCAATTTTATATGGGAGTTTGGTTTCTGCAGCTGGAGATTTATGCAGTGTGCTGAGGCCAAGCGAAGAGAAGGGAACATAAACGATGTGACAGATAGCGTAAGGATGTTATTCAGCTTCTCACTAAGCATTGCTCACTTAGGAACTTTGCAAATGACATGCATAACCCCTCTTACTAATTAGCTGCTAAAGCAGCTGATCTTCTGCCATGGATATGTCTCCAACTGCTGGCCCTCAGCTTTAGAATGCAGTCCACTTCCTTACTCCAGGGCTGGAGCTGAGAGACCCAGACCGGCAAAGCACCCCAGCTTCAGTGTGGCAGACTGACCTGAGGACTGTAGGCCTGACCTCCATGTGCCAAGTTATGTACCTTGCATGCTTGTGTGAAATGCAGTGCTGAAATAGAAGGTACTTGAGGAGCCAGCTGTATTCACTGAAAAGTTATTTGAGACATATCAACAGCATAAACAGCCAGCAGGTTTTGACAACAAGACAGAGCAGGAAAAAATAACATAAAATAAAATACCTATCACTCTCTTGCCTTTATTGAAGTGTTTAAGAATATATTAATTAATGCTGTCTGAAAGATTTTATCATTGATTGGATTATTGATTCTCTTGGTATTAAGGGTCTTGAGTTCTTTATATGGTCTAGATATTAATTTTTCAGAAGAGTAGCTAGCAAAGGTTTTTCTCCTTTTCCATAGGCTCTTTCTTTGCTTTGTCAATTGTTTCCTTTGCTGTATACATTTTTAATATAGAAACCATTGCATTTATCAATTCTTTCTATTATTTCCTGAACTACAGGAGTCCTATTTAGGAAGTCTTTTCTTATGCCTACATCTTGCATTTTTTCCTAAATGTTTTCTTCTAGCAGCTTCGAGGTTTAAGATATTCTTCAATTCATTTTGAATTGATTTTTGTGCAGGATAAGAAATAGAGATTTAGTTTTAACTTACACATATATGTAGATATCCAGTTTCCCAGAACCACTTGTTAAAGAGGTGGTCTTTTTACCAATGTATGTTTTTGGTCCCCCTGTCAAGAATCAGATGGCTGTAGCTCTGTGGCTTTGTTCCTGTGTCTTCTATTAGTCTGTGTATGTTTTTATGTCAGTTGTTTTCATCCTAATACCATGTGTTGTTTTTACTGTTGTTTTGTAGTATATCTTGAATTTGTATACTGTCATGCTTCTGGCATTTGTCTTTTTGCCAGGATTGCTTTGTCCACTTTGGGACTTTTGTGTTTCCATATGAATTTCAGGATTCTTTCTAGTTCTGTGGAGGCTGTCATTGATATATTGAGAGACAGTGCATTGAATCTATGAATCATTTTCAGTAAAATGGCCTACAGAGGCCATTCTTCTTCACGGTGGGCTCAACTCTTCCATGCCCACTCCCTGATGAAGGCCCTCTGTGTTAGCCATGCCTCCAAAACAAATCTCTACCTATGTCCCAGGGCTTTCTGAGGCATCCTTGAACTCTCAGTGGAGGTAGTTATGTCTCCATAGCTCCTGCACTCTGCATGCCTATAGAAAGAGTACCATGAAAATTCTGCCAAGACTCATAGCTGCTGCCTCCAGAGCAGTGATCTGACTTGAATCTGGGCCACCTGAGCCACAGGTGTGGTGGCTAAAACGTGCTGCACCAGAATGTGGGGTGCAGAGACTTGAAGCAGCCCTGGACAGAAAACCCCTATGTCCCATGGGCACCTTGGACACCTGATTCAAAACCCTCTACACTCAGAGCCTTGGCAGTCTGTGCCTATGATGGACATGTCAGTCTCAAAGACCTGGAAAATGCTTTCTGGGTGACTCTCCCATGTACAGATAATTATCCCTGGCTTCTTTCTATTCCTAGTAATCTTATCTAATGTTCACTTGACCATATCCTTAGTTTTCCTCTCTTAAATATACTTTCTATTCATTATATAACCAGGCCAAGAATTTTCCAAACTCATACATCCCACTTCCCTTTTAATTCTAAACTTAGCCTTTAAAACATTTTTCTCTTCTTGCATTTTCCTATTAACTGATTAAAAGGAGCCCAGGCAGTACCCTGAACACCTTCTTCTTAGAGATACTTCTACAAAATATCCTAGTTAAGTGGTGTGAAGTTCTGCTTTCCACAAGGTCCCAGGGCATGGACATAACTCAGCCAAGTTCCTTGTCATTTTATAACAAGAATGGCCTTTTCTCTGGTTTCCAGTATCTTGCTCCCCATTTCCATGGAAGACTGCATAAAACAGCCTTCTATGTCTACAATTCTACCTATATTCTATTCACATTCATTTCCATACTTTTCAAAAAGAATGATGGGCTAGAGATTTAGCTCAGTGGTTTGGCTGCCTGCCTCTCAAGCACAAGGTCCTGAGTTCAATCCTGGATACCAAAAAAAAAAAAAAAAAAAAAAAAGAGAACTAAGCTTTCCCTGCAGCTCTCCTCTTCTTCGGACACCTCACTGAATTGCTCTTAACATCCTGTTCACAGAAGTGTAAAATTTCTGTAGCATTCAATTCCAATTGTGCCAACCTCTATGCATTACCCATCTCCAAATGCACTTCCACATTTTTATTTTTATTTTTTATTTTTATTTATTTATTTATTTTGGTACCGTGGATCGAACTTAGGACCTTGGGCATCCGAGGCAGACGCCAGAACCACTGAGCTAAATCCCCAGCCCAAATTCCACATTTTTACATGTTTGTTATAGTCCTAGCATCCTACTTCTCTGGTCCCAAGTTCTGTCTTACTATATATTTCTGTGTGGCAGACACAGAATTCTGGAGAGTGGGTAATTTATAAGGAATGTAATTGAGTCGTGGCTGTCAAGTCTAGCAAATCTGAAATGAAGGTACCACCAAGTTCAGTTACCTGGACAGGTCTGCATCCTGTAGAAAGGAGGAATGCTGTATTCTCACATGGTGGAAAGTAGAAAGGCAAGAAGTCTCAAGCTTCTTTTATAAGGACCTTAATCTCATTCAGAGAGAAGGAGACTTCACAGCCTAATCTCCTCATAAGGCCTCACGTATTAATATTACCACATTGGCCACTCCTGCACCTTGGAAGGTGCACATTCAAACCCTATCAAATGTCTTACATGAAAAGCATCCAAGTAGACATTTGAGAAGTGACCCCGCCTCCTTCACCCTCTCAACATTTTTTGAGCAACTTAAAGTAAAATGATAATTCTTTCGAAAGTAACAACCTATGCCTAAGAAAGAGAAAACGTAATCTGCCTAACATTATCAAGAGAGATTCAAGATAATTATTATCCATGAGTACCATGGAAGTTTCCAGTGCACATGAGAGAAGTCTGGAGTGTATTAACGATGACGGGATTATTATAATTGGCATTGTATGTAATTTTAATTTGACCAAAGCTTTACATATTTGAGTTCCACTTCTGGCCATGATAAAATAAAAAGGATTATATGTATCCTCCTACACAAAGCAATTTTAACAATTAGGACAAAATTGCATGAGTATTTTAGATGGATATCCCAGAACAGTTTTTCTCTTCTGTAAAACCATTTGAGAGTAGAGACCGAGAACCATTGCTATGATGACAGTAGCCATCTACAGGAAGTGTGGCATCCAGTGCCTTGAGTCCTTATGCTACACGCTGTGCTACCATCAGGAGTTGTGTATGTGGCTACTGTATATGTGCTAATCAGTCTACACATTTTCTTTAATTCAATTCAAAGGAAAATTTCTTCTAAAAGTTATGAATCATTGGCATTTCAATGTAACAAGCTGAGATCTGGCAACAAAGAAATTTTTCAGAGGAAGGACACACGGTCCAAGTGACTCTCTTAATTACCTGCACCAATCCAATTAATTTGTGGTAGATTTCAAGCTGAAACAAAGGCCCAGGAATGAGGCTGGCTGATCCAACCCAGCCAGAAGAGTCTATGGTGCCTCTCCCTCAACCGTTCCAGGAACTAGAGACAATAAGATGTAGCTGAGCCCTTGGGGTCTTGGCAGCTAGAAGATGAGGAGCAGAGCAGAAGCTCTGCCAGGGCTCATATCAGTGTGGAAAATCACATCTCAGCTCACTCCAGTCAAGAACTCTTACGAATAGAGGGCCAGACAACAAAACATTAGATAAAAGTGAAATTTTAAAAAAATGGTCCTTAAGGATGAATCTGAACGTCTGTCTTAGTTCCTATTCCACTTCTGCAACGATCCCACAGATTGAGCAATTTATGACAAATAGAGGTTTATTTAGCTCCAAGCTCTGCAGCCGGAGAGGATGGTGCTGGCATGTAGTGAGTCTTTCTTGCCAACTGCACCACAGCGTGATGGAGGGCATGTGCCGGCTCAAGTCTTTCCTCCTTTCTTACAAGACCATTAATGCCATCCTGGGGGCCACACCCTCCTGGCTTCATCTACTCATAATTAGCCCCTAAAGGTCCATCTCCAAACCATTAAGATGTGAATGTGAGGATCAAGTTCCCAGCACGTGAACTTTGGGGACACATGTTCAAACCATAGCAGTATCTACATCAAATGGTCGCCAAAACACAGAGACTCTGCAGAGGTCTTTCATCATCTCCTGATAGTATGCAGCTCTTTCTGTCTTCATAAGTCATCGCCGAGGAGTGCTAAACCGGGTCTTGGGTGAAGAATGCTTCATCAACCGGGAGACGTTGGCCCGTCGTCTCTGTGAGTGTGTCTGCTCTCTCCCACACTGATCTGCTGGCCACAGCCACATCCATCACACGTGGCATCCAGTTTAGATCAGGTCTGAGCTTGCTTTATGAGACGTTCTGGTTTGCACTGTTCCTACTCTGCAACTAATCAATGCTGGGTAATAAACTAATGCCTAAGTAGAAAATAGATGGAAACCCAGATGATATGTTTAATAAGGATGCCGAGAAGCATAACCTCTCTTAGTTTCAACACCTGCAAATTAGCCCTAAGGTCATTTTCTATGCCTGAAACCCTATATCTCTGGGTTAAAGCAAAGAAATCTAAATATATGCCAAAGTACATGGACAGATAATTAAATCATTACTAGACATTGGCTAAGAAAATAGAATTAACTTTTCTTTCTTTTTGTACCTGGTATTGAACTTGGGACCTCGCGCTTGAGAGGCAGGCACCGGAACCACTGAACTAAATCCCCAGCCCTAGAATTATCTTTATTCTAAATCTTTCCAAGGGAACAAAGTTCCAAATGATTTTTACATAAAAATGAGAAAATAGAAACCTCACTCACAGACCAATTGGAAGGAATCTAGTTGATAGTAAAAGAATTGGGATAGTCCAGGGCACTAGGAATCCTAGGAGGAATGAAAGCATATCAAGGAAATGAACAGGAAGATGGGCATGATGGTGCATGCTTCTAATCCCAGCATTCTGGGAGGCTGAGGCAGGAGGATCACAAATTTGGGTCTAGCCATGGCAACTTAGAGACTCAGTGAGACCCCGTTTCCAAATAAAAAATAAAAATGTAGCTAAATGTGAAGGCCCTAGGTTCAATCCCCAGCAATGATAGTTAATAGACAGACAGATAGACAGACAGACAGACAGACAGACCACCATCCAAGTCCTACTTTACTTATTTCACAATTTTACAAACTACCTGCTATAGGGAAAAGTTCATGGTCAACACTTGCAGAGGAGCAAAAGCCCTAAGTTACCCATCCTCAAACTAATCTCAGCAAACATCTGAGTAAAATTTATAAAAGTCACCATCACTGAAAGTCCTTCAGGAGTGGTGATATGCACAGATTCAGGCCATGGCCTCAGTCAAATATAGGGTCACTGGGCTGGGGATTTAGCTCAGTGGCACTGAGCCTTCTTGAAAGTGCAAGGTCCTGAGTTTGATCTCCAGTACCAAAAAAAAACAAAACAGT
>NW_004624801.1:2068821-2120890 GCF_000247695.1 Heterocephalus glaber
GCCACCACTCCAAGCCTTAGAGAAAATGTCCCTGAACTGGATACCTTGCATTTGACAGGTCAGGATATTATGAGAAATAACATAGGATTTACTGGAGAAAAGCCACAGATTAGGAAAACTGATGGAGTATCTCAAAACAAATAAATAAGACAACTAACTGCACATCTGAGTTGGGGTGCCTAACAATGCCGAAGTGCTTGCTAGTTCCTAATAGATTCACAGTTTGGTGATTAACTAGCAAACCAACAAGAACAATGACCAACAAACACAAAGCAGATTGGTGCTTGATAGTGAAAAAGGCTTAGAGTGGCATGGAATCTAGAAGAGGGCCCCAGGAAGGCTGCGTCTGAGGTGAGGCTTAGGACAATGGGACTTAGGCAGATCTGGAGAGGGGGCAGTAGGTGACTGATCCAGAGGGATGGGGTAGACCAGGTTGCCTGGAGGGCATGGGGTGAGACGTGAAGAGGTGATGGGTATAGCCGAGAGCCAGAGGCCAGCTTGCACAAGTCTTCCTTATGAGGAGCTGCTTGCTAAGCAGTTCGTGTTGCACACATCCGCATTTGTACATACATCCCCACCTTCTTCCAGAAGGGATTTAAAGTGGCTGTTGCCACAGAGCTTGGATTGTATTATGAATGCAATTGAGTGTAATTGAAGGATTTTAAGCAGGGAATGGCATGCTCAGGCATGCATTTAAGAAAGATTATTCAGGCCATGTACAAAATGAATTGCAAGGAGGGCAGAGAAAGGGACAAGACCTCAAGCAGTTAAGGCTGAATAGAAGCAATTACAATAATCCAAAGGAAAAATGATGCTGGACTGAACTAACGCAATGGCCCCAAGAATGGAGAGGACTGGATAGATTGGTGATATGTGTAAGATTGGGCAGAAGGGACCAAGAGACACTTAATGCTACGGGAATAAACCGAGCAGAAAGTGATTACTCCGGAAGTGTGCCTTGATCAGGAATTTGAGTACTAGAGACCATTGATGTAGACAATTGGCCTGATATTAGAGAGTATTCATAATGTGGAAATATACAATTTCAAGTACTGTGAGTTGACTTTGAATTTCCATTGGAATCCTCTCTGAGTTTCTTTTAAACATAACCTTGTTTCTTTCAAAGCAAACTTCTGCCATGTCCTTCCACCATGTTGTTTCTACTTTGGAGGCAGCCAGCCATGGACTAAAACCATGAGGCAAAATAAACCTTTCTTCCTTTAAATTGTGGGTATTTTGTCCCTGTGTTGGGAAAGACGGCTAATGCACACCTGTAACAATTAAAGATTGCATCCTGATTACACTGAGAAGCAGCCCAAGGTTCTGTGTAGAAAAAAAATGGAGAGGAATGAAGACAGTAAGAGCTACGTAGGTGATGGAATCTATAATGCTTGGCCATTGTTGTGAGACAGTCTCCCCTTCAGCTTTGCAGGATCATCAGCTCTGTGAAGTAGACACTGGGCCAGATGGAACCAAAATAGGAAGCCCTGCCCTTTAAAACTGAGGGAGAATAAGTTTAATCCCATCCCCAGCCCTTTGGTAGTGGTGGTGGCAGCTCTGACAATCTGAATTGCCTGCAGTGTCAGTCCACTGAAAGGACAATTTGAAGCCAGGCTTCTCTATGCGCCTGTCCTGTAGGATGCTAGGTATGGCAGAGCCTCCCTTGACTCTATCCCACTTTCTGTCCCCTTCAGTTCAGACTACAGTGTGTCTTTTCATAGAGTCTCATCTCTGCTGAAATGGCCAATTACATCTATGGTTCAGATCTGCAATGAACATCCCTCATTTTTAAAAAAAATATGGATAGTTTCCCAAATTTTCAAGTTCCAGCTCTTTTATGTCTAATGATTCCTTCAATTTATCTCTCATTTCACATTTTACTCTAAGTGATGAAGAAAAAACAAGTCCCTCCTTCAACATTTTGCTTAAATATGGCCTCAACTAAATAACCAATTTCATTTCTGCAAGATCCATTTTCCACAAAACATGAGAACACAATTTAGCCCAGTTCATTGCCACTGTATAACAAGGATCAACTTTCCACCAGTTTCCAATGAAAAGTCCCTTATTTCCCTCCGAGATCTCGCGAGAATAGCCAATAACATTCATATTTCTACTAACATCTCATTCATGATGATATATGCACTCTCTAAGATGACAGAGAACTCCTCTTTTCTTTCCAAGACTTCGACTTTAGTGGTTTTAAGGAAGCCACACTGCCACCAAATGAAATGCCATATAAGAGGGATTCTTTCAAAGTCCATAGTAGCTTGAACTGTCAAAATCTAAAAGAGAGCTAAGATTTCTACATGACTGACTTCTCTTTCACTGGCCTCACCAAAAATCATGAAATCATTGCAGAATATTACCTTTGGTGGAATAACTAGATGACTAGTCTTTTACTAAATATAGTATAGCACGCTTCTGCAATTTTAGTTTAATTCACCAACTTGCTCAATAATTCTCCCCTCGAGTTTTGAGTTCAGTTTTATAATATCTCGTGTCGGGAGGGGGATGGTAGTTGTGTGTTTTGCTGGTGCTGCCCTACCAGCCAGAGTAGAAAGTCATTCCCGATGGAAACATCTTTATTTAAAAAAAAAAAAATTGACATGTTAAGTTTGAGTTTTTGTTAATAAGAGAAGATAGAACTTTCTGAAGCACGGTATGCATTGAAGAAACAACCGTGGGGGGGAGCTTCGGGGAGAGAAGCCATGCATGAGAGCAGCAGGAGAAAACCAAGCTGCGAGAGCATAGGAATAATCCAGCAAACACATGGAATTTCCAGGGCACCTGGAATGCAGCCCTGCCGCCCCACTACTTAATTGTGTGACTTAAGTCACTTAACCTCCCAAATTTTTATTCCCTCCCCTATAAAAATAAGGATTCAATTTGATGGCTTTTAAAGATTTTTTTTTAGTTCTAAAAATCTAGGGTTCTTAATATGTTCAGACATTCTTTCGCATGCCCAACTATTAGAAGCTCCACCTTCTTTTAATAAATTCTATTTACTTGCAGGTGGTTGGACTATTAAGCAAAGCAAATTGTTTAAATAATGTCTGACTTTTTGACTGGCTTGACTCTCCTAATGGGCCATATATATATGCCCACATATATTTTTTTTCAGGGTAGTGATTTTTTAGGTACATCAATCAAGTAGCCAGTATTTATTGCATGGAGCTAATTAACTTTCAAAATGACATTTTCCTTTGTAACATTGGTTGAGATTTGAACTCAGATCTCACCAATGAAAAGCAGCTGCACTAATAACCTGAGTCCCAACGAGCCCCCTAATTCTCCCAGCTTATGCCCACCCTAAACGTGTGATTAATCGCAGGTTTATGAGAGTTCTCAGTTACTGTGAAAACAAATCATTACCAGAAACTGGCATTCCCAATTTATTTTATTTTTTATTTTTCTTACTTATACCCTATTCTCCATATTTTCCATATGTTTAGGGGCCTTCTCATCCATTCAGGACATTACAGAAAGCTCCACTCAGTCTCATCTCCTAATGGGCCATGATAAACAGGAACATTTTGCTGTCTTCTTTTTGCTTTTCCATTTTGGAGGCTGTAGCTTTGAAGACTGTCAACAATGTGGTGAAGAGGGAGACAGTGTGAAGACAAAGGCACGTGTGATTACCCATTAGGCCTCATGTCACCTGAGTACAGCAAGCCCACAACTTCACCCACTGTTAGACACAAGCCTGGGAGATGCAGAAACCTGGGCATGGACCCAGGGATCTGGGAGTGGCTTATCTTTACCAACTTCTCCTGTACTTCTTTTTTATTATGCGGAGAAAATGGTATAAAAAAACTTAGATATTTCAAGTTCTTACCTCTTATTTGTCAAGCACCAAAAATGGTTCAAATAAATCAAATTTACTTTGGGGATTTTGAAGCATACATCAAGACATGGACTCCAAAGCAGAAAGAACTGGAAATAGTGTTGATGGGGCACATTCATAAGCCCAGGACTCTGGGAGGCAGAGGCACAAGAAAGGCAAGTTCAAGCCCACCATGAGCAACGTGGCAAGACCCTGTCACAAAATAAATAAAAAAGGGCTGGGAATATGGCTTAGCGGCAAGGCCCTGGGGTCAACTGCCAGTAACACACACACACACAAACGCGCGTGCACACTAGAAATCTAATCAAAAGAAAATTACTCATCACAGAGTAAACAATCAAGGAAGTTGAATAAGTCGTACCTTGGTTCACGAACTTAATTCTTTCCATGATTCTGGTTGCAAACTGAACTGGATGAACCCAGTCAAATTTCCCCATAAGGTCAACATTGAACCTAACTGTTGAATTTGGTTGAGTCCTCGTCCAATTCGATTTGTCACCAGAATTGTGGAAAGAATTAAGCTCGTGAACCGAGTTACCACTGCACTGTACATCCTTGAACCTGAGTCCTAGAGTTGCAGCCACTACTCCTGGTCTTTACAGTCCAGCTGAAATCCCTCTCAAATCTGTGACTCCACATAGACTGACATTTCTGATTGAACAGCAACAGGAAGTAATTCATTTGACAATAGTTAATAAGACTCTCCAGCAATATCACGTAGGCCTGTTAGGGCAGAGGTGCTTGTGTGTATTTAGGACAGAGGGCCTGGGACATAGCTCAGTGGCACCAAGCCTGACTGGCAAGCACAAGATCCCGAGTTCGATCCCTGGTAAAAGAGACAGACAGATGCCTTAGACTCCCAGATTTCCCAAATCCTTCAGTTGTGGAGAACAACTTTTCCATGAATATCTATATAAATTGCTGTGATCTTCCATCTTATGAGAGAGGTAAGAACATCTTTTCCAAAATACTTGTGCTGTCCAAAAGAACTTGAGCTTCTAATAGTCATTCTTTCCCCAAGTTCCTGTTTATTACAAAACAGTGTCTCTCTACTGTGTCTCAAGTAGGTGTTCTTTAGTTCCGATCCAATATGAATATATCCCCTTGCCTTGAACCTCCTTGAATACCTCCATTCTAAGAAAGTTCTGTATAATCAATACGTATAGACGTTTGCAGGTGAACAAGTTTGAAAATAAACAGTGAAGCAAAGTAGTTCCATTGTAAGGTACTACACAAACCAGTGGAGCACATCCCTGCATTAAAATTCCATTGGCTACACCTACCTTAACATGATTCTCCTTGACTGTCTCTGGTCTTGAGTCTCAGCCCACAGTTCTGGTTTTGACTTCCTTCCTTCAAAGCCTCATCCAGATGCCTGGTTATTTCCCTCTACTCCCTCCTCCCAGTGACTGGCTATTCTTTTTTTAAGCAAAATAGTACAGTCCTCTTCTCCTACTTCAAAGGTATCTGGCTGTCCTTAGCTGTCCTAAAACTCCTAATTTTCTCTAGCAAAAAAGATGGCTTTACTTGCACCATGAACAGAT
Source organism: Heterocephalus glaber (assembly GCF_000247695.1). The sequence continues at coordinate 2,074,213 of NW_004624801.1, forward strand.
GCCTATATATATCAAGCTTCTCCACCAGGTTTGTAAATAAAGAGAAATAACATGAAGTGCCATCTCCCCACTAAAATTACATAAATTACACAGAAAGCAGGACTGCTCATAATCAGATCCTTTTGCTATTGCTTTTTTGTTTTTGCTAATATTTTGTTTGCCACCTCATGTCTCTCACAAGCTTGCCTGCCTGCTTTTATGCTCACTTACTTTCTCTTACACATTCTCTCTCTCTCTCTCTCTCTCTCTCTCTCATTCACATGTTCTTTTGAAAACCCTCACAGTGAGAAACAACAAATCAATGCGTCATTCCATTAAATCCTTCCTCTTTCAGTGTCTACACTGAAGGGGACAAGAGACAAGGGGAAAAGAAGAGGAAAGTTAAGTAAGTCTAGTGACAGCATGGTAGCAAGTGGCATTAGTAAGGAGAGGAAAGAAATGAAGCTATGCAGTAGGGTGTTATGTGTTTGATTAGAGATGCTCAAAGTGAGTCTGAAGTGTTGCCTTTGCTCCATCGGGGGTGTCTCCCTGGTCCTCTCTGGCACCAGCACTGTTTGGGGGCAGCATGCTAACACAAACCCACATGGGTGACAAACATGCCTCCTAGTGACACTACAGGGACACGCGCCAGGGTCTGCCTCTGAGCCAGGAGTTGCCCATCCTGCCTTGGAGGACAGCTGAAGGGAAGTGAGATTATTGGGACACAAAACAAGAAACCAAAAACTGACCTTTCTTTGAGAAGCTATTTTCCTGTGACATTTAAGAGGTTATAAGGAGTCTAGCTGATTCCCATTAATAAAGAATATCTGTAGTTCTGTATTTCCCTTTCATCCTGGTACAATACAGACCTGAACTTGGGACTCTGCAAGAAAGATTGCGAGCATAGAGATGAAGGGGCTGCATCCAGGTGAGGAATGGGAGGACACTGTGCTCCCAGGAGGTCTCCTCTTACAAAATTTCCCACCTTATAATTCACCCTCCTGAGGTGGAGCAAAGTAGCCAGGGCTAGGGGTGTAAACACAGACCAAACCTCAGCCCCTTCCAGGGCTTCCTCCCAGCAGTTCCACATAATCCCCTGCCTGCCGTGAGTCACCATCACCACGTGCTCTCAGCCCATGGCTCGGGAGATGGTCATGCCAACAGACACGTCTTTCTCTGTGTGTGACACAGTGGCTGCCAACTTGTGGTGAGACCTCGGGTGCCAAATGTAACCAATTACAGGAGTCCCCATCCTGTGGCTGAAGGCATCTGTGTGGGGGACTGTATTTCATGGAGGCCATTAGAGCCGGGGTGAGGGACCACTGGGCCTTCAGGTCTCCTCCAACTGGCGTCTTCCCAGGATGGGCAGGTTCCGCAACCGTGTCTTCCAGGGTTCTGGGCTGGATACAATTCCCTTCATCCATTCCATGCTGAAACCTCCAGGGAAACTGGGATAAAAAGAAAAAGGAAATAAGTGAAGAGAAACAAAAAGTGAAATTGAGAAATAACTTGAAATTTGCCCTCAAGTAACAGTGAAGTATTTTTTCAGTTAATTGTTCTAAAGTAGGTATCACATCAATTTCCTCTTCTCTGGTTTCATGACCCTCTCCCTGTCTTTTACCTAGGTTCTTATGAAATCTTTGCCAATGTTCTAGTTTCGTCAAGTATCTCCATCTTCCAAAGTATCTACTTCTCTTTCTGAAAACAAGCAGCTAATTATACTTCTTGTCTTTGATGACTCTCTGTTCTCTATACTATAAAATACAAAGTGTTAGCCACATGCTCTTTACACATATTGGAATATTTCCATCTTTCCACCCAGGCTGTGGACATCCATGTCAATATCACACTGATGCTCTATTACTGCTTCCAGAATGTTCCTCCACATCCTGTATTGACTAAGTGTTGCCCCTTCAAAAGCCAACCCATTAGGTCTTTGTAAGACCTACAGAACCCTTCAAATAGAATTCCTTCTCCCACTCCTCTAGTTTTATCTTCTTTGATAATATGTCCTGTTGTAAACTATTTTCCTTCTTTTATAATATATATCCTATTGAAAACTACTTTCATACTAAATAATTTGACTCCTGTAGCATAAAGTAAGCTCAGGGAGAGCTCAGATCACAATTTTAGGTCCTAGCAGAAGGCAGGTATAGAAAGGACGTTCAACAAACATATGATACATTTCAGAGGAAATAAATACATGAATGAATGGCTCATTCAGCGACCCGAAGGGCAAGCCTGTTTCACAGGGTTAATGTAATACTAGCTAGTCCACACCTATTCACATGTGTAGAAATGTTACATTTCGTGTAAAATCTTGTATCCAAATACACATGGAGTCCAGTACTTTACATTTTCTTTTGGTACATACATAGCATTGGAGTTTTTAAATTGAAAACTATGCCCTGAAGGCCTTTCTGACTCAAGCTTGTATTTTTATGTTTTTGTTTTTCTCTTTGCTTTTCTAATTATTATTTTGGATTCCATAGACCTGGCACACCTCCACACACACACATCAGTGAGTGTTTTTCCTTTAAGTTATTTTCTCTGGCTGGAAGACGGCTTCTCTTTTCTAGTTTTCCTCATTGTGAGGAACAATTGCTACCATGAAATCGAACTTTCGTCATACTTGTGCATATGTTCATGTTTTTATTATGGGTAATACAAAGTAGAAGAATTGCTAGGTCTTCAATATAGATTAGTTTGCAAATATAACTACTACGCAGATATGCCCTCACTAATGCTCCCTGTCTCCCCCAAATAAGATCTAATTAGAAAATAATCAGCCTTGAAACTAGAGATCAAAAATGCCAGCCCCAGTCAGCCTATCTCTGCCTTAGCTGTCTTCATTATTCCCTTGCTTGGTGGCTACTCTGTAAGGCCATAAATGGCTTTTTTTGTTTTACTCCTCCATGCTCTTTCTACTCCCACTACTGAGAAAGGGAGTGATATATCAGGAAATTTAGTTCCAGATATTTTTTCCCAACAATAGCTATAATTTAAACCTGGCACTAAATTTTCCTAAAAACATTGCTTACCTTTCGTTCTTCTATCTCAAATGGCACCCGGTTTTTTCTTGTTGCTGGTATGGTTCACCCTGAAATTCTTTGACAGTGATTACCAAAGCTTGCCTGTCCTACAACCCCTATGTAGAAAATTCATGCTTGAATTTTCTTCAAATTCATACTTGAATGATTGCACTAATCATGGAATAATAGGCCAAAATAAATTTTCATTAGTATTTTAAAATTTAAATTTCTTTCAGTATTTAAAATACTCATTGTATTCTTACTGTCCAATGTTGATAGAATCCTTATGTCAAAGATTTTCCTTCTTCCATAGGTAATCTTTACTGTTTTCCTACTCTGATTGCTTTTAGGATTTTTCTCTTGGTTCTTGATGCTTTAAAATTTTACTCCAATATATCTACATGAAATAATACTGGTAAATAACTAACAAAAGTCTAAATATCTGGATATTTTGTATTAGATGGGTAAGCATCTGAATGGCTACATATTTATTAGGTATTATTTTAGATACGAGGTGAAAGGGCATAGAATAATGAAGTTCTGACTCCAGCTCTACACTGACAGCCTTGTGGCCATTCCCTAAGTTTAAAATGTCTCTAGTGGGCTGGGGATTTAGCTCAGAGGCACCCCGCCTGCCTCAAAAGTGCAAGGTCCTGAGTTCGATCCCTGGTACCAAAAAAAAAAGTGTCTTGGGTATCTGTCTTCATATGTGAAATGAGAAGGGAATCAGAAATACCTGCAAAATCCATTTTCAATCATAAAACACTGTGTGAAGAACCGAGTCTTTAGAAACTTTCAGGGCTTTTCAGTAGTTATTTCTTCTTTCTCAAGACAATATTTAATGTAAATTATCTCAGTGCTGCTGCTCCTGCTGCTCGTGAGAGCTGTTCCATTTAAATTATTTCTAGAAATCAAACATCTCTTAACTCCCTTCTCTTGTGTCCCTTTTCCTGGCAGCTATGCTTTTTAAAAATTTAATACAACATAAAAATCCAGGAGAATATATGAATATCAGAATGTTGTTAAATGTTTCTTTCAATCTTAAAGCTGAGGTAAAAGGCAGTGTGCATAAGTCAGTGAATTAAAAGATTCTGTATGAGATGTTTTATATTTTCAAACTTTTGCCAAAAGGATACTTAAAACATTCACAAAGGGAATTCTCGGAAGCCAAAAGTTTTATCCCTCCGAAAACAGGCATAGGAGGCCTCTGAATTAAAGCTTCCGACTGTGAGTACTGGGCTGTCCCTGATTAAAAACAAATGGAACGTGTGCTATAGACCATACATTTACTTGATTTATTGCTTGGAAAATTAAGTTACTATTACTTATGGGGCTTGGAAGCAAAGCCCCAGTGCAATAGCTAATTGAGAGTAGGAAAGGGGTATATGCTGAAATTGCGAAAATATATTTCAGAGAATGGCTGAGTGAAGACATCAGGGTATGTAATTAAATGGCTTTTTAAAAAAAATTTCACACTCCCCACATCCTCTCATATCAAACAATTGAAATGTGTTGGTTTATTAACTGGTCTTCCACCATTAGTTCCATCAAGATGGGTACCTACTGTGTTGTTCACCTTCACTGGTATGGCAAACATATAACTTGCATTACTAAGTGCCTTAAAATAATGGTGTATTCATTTAGGAGAAAAATCTGACTATTCTGTTTTCCAATAATTAAAGACATTTTAAAATTGAAACAAAGGATTGAATTTTGGTGAACTACGCCAGGACCTTCTTCTGGATTCTTTGCAGTCAGTGGTATATTTTGATGAGTTTTCTGACTCATCAAGTGAATTTCCATCCAGTCCTAAGAAAGAATGCTGTTTTGGTAGAGTTAGGGACCAGGAAATTCTGGATAGGGAAGGACAAATACTAGAAAACGTGTGTGATGGGTTGAGGGGGAGAATAAACTATACACAGGACCTTTCCCACCAATTCTCATTCCAACACAAATCCACTTTCGAAGAAGTTCAGCAATTTGCAGGCTAGCAAATTTAAAAATTCATTATTTCTGAGAGCTGAACTGTAACTATATGAGTGATAAAATTGATGACATATGTAGGGACTTTTCATTTATATTGGACAATCAAGTATTCTAGCTTGTTATGACTTACTATAGTAACTGCTAAATATTTTTGAAATTGAAGAGAGATGCTGTCTAATCATGATAAAAATTGGCTTTTGTCATCATTAAACTTAGTTGCTGAAGAAATATGTATGTCAACTAATTTGAAAACAGTGGAGAATTATTTTGCCAGTGGAGAGCCATTTTACCAATTGAGACTATAAAAGAATATCTCTCCTATCTACTTTCACTTTTTAAATTGGTGCATTTCATTCAGTGGTTTTGATTCTCATCTGGGGTAATCTGCTTTGCAGGAGACATCTGGTAACCTCTGGAGACATTTTTGGTCATCATGACTAGAGCAAGGTTGCTGTAGCATGTTGATGGCAGAGACAAGGGTGTTTGGCAGCATGCCACAGTGCACAAAGAAACTCCACAACAATTATTCCAATAGTCCAAAATATCAGCGTGTCAACTTGAGAAGCCCTACTTTACAGAGCCCTTTACTCATTCATTCTAGAATTCTTTAACTCATTAATTCACAGCATAAAGAAAACTGAAATTATTATTAATTATCACTTTAAATGGACTCTGTAAAACTCAACTTATATACAACACTTTTATTTAAACATTTGTTGTTGAAAATAAGATGTAGCTGTACAGATTTAAACTAAATAGCAACAAGAAAAGACAATATCCACACCATCTGGAAGGGAAGTATTTTTCCAGTACCTGCCTTGGAACTTTGCCCAGAGTCAAAACCCAGTACATATCTTCTGGGTGAATTTCTAAAACAAAATCGGTTAATTATTTAAAACATATAAAGATGGAACTTCTTGCCGGGGATTTAGCTCAGTGTCACCATGCCTGCCTCATAAGCACAAGATCCTGAGTTCGATCCCTGGTACCAAAAAAAAAAAAAAAAAAAATAGAAATTCTTAAGAATCTTACAGTTTTGGGGCCAGGAATTTAGCTCAGTGGTGCCACCACCTGCCTCTCAAGCACAAGGTCCAGAGTTTGATCCCCAGTACCAAACAAACAAACAAACAAACAAAAAGAATCTTACAGTTTTCTTTTCTTTTTCTTTTTTTTTTTTGGTACCGGGGATCGAACTTGGGTCTTTGAGCTTGCGCAGCAGGCGGCGAAATCACTGAGCTAAATCCCTGGCCCAGTTTCTCTTAATAAATATCTAAAATATCCAACCAGCAAAAACTTCCAAAGAAACTACATCTTTATCTTACCCCAATTTCAAATAAGACCAATTTTTAAAAAATGGTTTCATTTTAAGGGTGTGGACCTGGTTGAAACACAAGATAACTCTATATTTTCTTTATTCATAGATCTGTCTGTATTTTGGTAAAATACACTTTCTGTTTCCAGATTCAGAAATATTTGTGTGACCTTCAGAGGCTTGTCCCAAAGGACTTTCTCCTGTCCCCAAGCTATGTAGGACCTAAGGACCCTCTTTTTCTCTATCAATCAGTAGCAAGAATGAAGTCTTAACTTTAACTGGGTAGCCTGGGGTAACAAAGATGTTTCACACCCACTAATTAGGGCTGTCAGGTAACCCATTTGACCCCTGAGATGTAAAGCACATGGTAAATGCACTGCTTTCTGTCTCCAAGACCCTCATGTGCCAGCTGCTCATCCATGAGTCTCTAACCTTTTGGGCTTCCTGGTCATGAATGGGGAGGGGGGGCATTGCAGAGAGAACAGGGAAGGCCAGAGAAACAGTGACAAAGAGAAAGAGAATCAGAAAGACCCAGACCAGAGAGGTGTATGTAAACATATCTAGAAAACAGGCATGGTCCCCTTCATGGACTAACGTAACTTTCCTTGATGGAGAGAATGTAAAGAGATTATAAATGAAAGTAGAGCTTTTGAAAATAGAAAGGGGACCAAGAATTGGAAAGAGCAGGGTGGAATGGGAGGCGTAAGGGACAAAAAATTAAGATGTATGATGTACATGTGCCAACTCCCCATGATAAATGAAACAATTACGTGCTCCAAGCATGCACTGACAAAAAGGAGAAAAAAATGAATGAATCCATTTGCCGTTATAGTTCGAGATCTAACATAAGAACAGGTTATAAGAATAAAATAATTAAATATTAGGGTAACAAGGTTGTGAACAGAAGTTAGGTAGATACAGACACAAATATAGAAATATGACCTAGAAAAGAGTGTACAAATTGACGAACCCTCTGAAACTCCAGAGGCCTTTCAGATTTTTTTTTTTAAATTTGGAATGTTTGTATACATATAATAAGAAATCTTGCCGAAAGGACACAAGTCTAAACATATAATTCATTTTAAGTTTCATTTACACCTCTACTTGCCACTAAAAAGTAATTTTATGTCATATTTTAAATAATTTTTTACTTGAAAAAGTTTCATAGTGTGGAATTTTCCACTTGTGGCATCATACTAGTGAGTGAAAGGTTTGAAGTTTTTTGTATTTATTTATTTATTACGGGCTTATTATAGATTCATTATTCCGTTTTCATTAATTTTATTGGTACATTTGAGGTATACAATATGCTGACATTCATTTTTGGGAGTTTGCACCTTTACATGATATATCTTGGTTCTTATTTTTTTCCCCCTTCTCCTGCCCTCCGTTCAACCCCTCCACCCCTCCCTATTTACAAAGACTTTCTTTCCATTTTTTCCTTTTCTCATATTTATTCTTTTCCCTTCTTTCCTTTCCCCTACTCCTCCTACCTCCCCTTCGCCTTTGGAAAGATTTGAAGTTTTGAAGCATTTTAGATGTCCAACTTTTGGATTAAGGACACTCAACCTACACCATTCCTTATAGTATTTCATTTCTCAAAATTTCACCTGTACTTGGAAATAAATTAATGGATCCTGATAAAAGTCAAGCTCTAGCTAAAGACCAAAAGAACTTATTAGGAAAAAATGCATCATGTGGACTTAGACAATTTTTTTAATGATTTCATAGAAACAGCTGAGCCTAACTTCACCTGTGAGTCATGGTATAGAGCACCAAGAAGGGTCAGTGGGTACTTACTTATTTTAAAAGTGAGGAAGTTATCGCTTCTCGGCCTTTTGGCTAAGATCAAGTGTAAAAGCAAGTAAGTAAATGAGGTTGAAGCTGTGAAATGTGAGTTTGGGTAAGAAAAATATCAACATCATATCTGCTTGTTTAATAAGTTTAATGATACAAAATTGCTGAATTTATAAGTCGACAATACATATCAACAATTTATAAGGTTTACCTTCGTAACACCATATTTTAAAATTTATTTTTAATCGATAATAATAGTTTATACTTATGGCACCCAATGTGATATTTTGATCTCTGTATACACTGTAGAAAGCTCCTTTCAATATAATTATATTCATCACCTCACCAACTTATCTTTTTCATGATGAGAACATTAAACATCTATTTTAGCAAATTTCAAATGTACAATACATTATTAATAACTGCTCTTCATGCAGTCCAATAGGTCACTAAAATGGATTCCTTCAATCTAACTAAAACTTTGTACCTTTGATCAGCATCCTTCATTTCCCTATCACTCCTTCCCCCTCCAGCCTCTCCATCAGCTAATGAATGAATTTTACAGTGCAGTAGATATACATAGCAGAATACTATGCAGCCTTCAAGAAGGAGAAAATTCTGTCATTTGTAACAACAAGGTGGAACTAGAGGACATTATGCACTGTGAAATCAATGAGGCACAGAAAAAAAATACTGTCTGATCTCACTTCTGTGTGGAACCCAAAAAGTTCATCTCTTAAAAACAGAATGGTGACAAAAACATCATATGGGTCAAAATAATTACCAAACAAAATGGTACACATTTCCCCTTCCCAAATCACTTTTGAAAGAGAATTTTCAAAGCCTAACACTGTCTTCCCTTACTGTTGGCCTGGAATGATATTTTAGAAATAACGTCTTCCTCACTGGGCATCTAAAATGAATGTCCCTTCAGGAAAGAAGAAATCATTGCTTGGTAACACAAGATTATATAGGAAGTGGGCCCAGGGATTGCACAGCCATAATGGGAAAAAGGGGAAGGCACAGGGCAGACAGCAACAGCCAACATTTACAGAGCCAGGAGTGTTGTAAGTTTTTGATGTGTATTTATTTACTCTCTCAAGCCTCACAAGAGACCAGTGAGGCAGTGGCCTCATCAGCCCCACCTCAGAGATGTAGTAACAGAGCCACTGGCAGGTGAAGCAATGCTCCTAAGGTTTCCAGGCAGGGGGAGGCTGAGGCAGGATGGAAAGCTGGGCAGTCTTGCAGCAGGACCCGTGTGTGGACCCGTCATGGTGCCCTTTCTAGCGGCACCCTGTCCTTCCTCCGTGTGCAGCTCTGGTTACCAGATGAGCAAACTTGCGGGGCTCGTGTACTGCACTTGTTATTTGTCTCTTCCTCCTGGAACGCGAGGTTCCTGACAGGGTGGACTGTGTCCCTTTCTTCCTCTGGGAAGAGGAGACATGCGAAATACATAGTTATTGTAATCAATCACCGTGTGAGTGAATGGATGGCATGTATACTCCACGATACACCAAGCATCTGGAAAATGTGAAAGCGTCAGGTTATCCCATTTAAGAATTCAATGATAATGAAGGGCAAGACACAACAAGAGGACTTAACTGGGGCCCGGGCTTAGGACAATCCCAGGGGCCGCAGTGGAGGTGAGCCTGAGGACACTGCGTCTCACAGCCCGCCTTGGGTGAGTTCATGGTGCCAAGCCAATCGGCTCCAAGTGTGCCATGTGTTACCCTGTGCCTGGTCCTTCCACCCCCAACAGCAAGACAAGTCCAACTTTTCTCCCAGTACCACTTGCTTGCTTGCTTGCAAAGCCAATAAACTGAGTCAGGCACATGCTCCTTCTGCTGCATTTCCAAGAGAATTTATCGAGATTCAGATTCCACTCCACGGCTCCAGATGAAAATGACTGAAAAAAAGCAAGCAAAAATAACGAATGAAAATAAAAAACGAAATGGAAAACATTTCCCTATGAAATCCAAATGGCCCAGACAAGGACATAACCAAGCCTACATCCTCATTAGCCCTAACACATGGCCCAAAGACCCACTGTAGAGAGATGAAGTGGCAAAGGGAGAAGAATTGTACATTGGATATGAAGTGTTTCCTTGAATTTAAATGAGAACAATTTAAACATATGTATACTTTTCTAAATAATGATTTCTACCTTTTACTAGGGTTGCAGAAAAGGAAAACATAATCAGTGTTAAACAAAATAGTTCGCTGAGCATTTTCTCTTTCCTTTGTTTTGCACGAGGTGAAATAGCAGAGAGCAGCCTGAAGGGCAGCAGGTAAAGCAGTGCAAGGCATCTAAGGCTTTTGATTCACAGCCAATGCACAGTAGCCAATGCACAGACTTGGATGGGTACAGGGCTCCAGGTGGGTGGGAGGGGGCGGCAGGGCAGAATCCAGGCTTTCAGGCTCATTCTTACATAGCTCTCTAATCCCCAAAGAGGGAAACATTACAGCTGGAGATTTTCTTATCTGCTTGTTTGTTCAGAGTAAGATAGTTTCCATGTGTGCATCCACACACAAGCATGGATGAAGATCAAGATGTGTGGAGTATGGAGCCTACAGCTAGTCCCTTCAGAACTTCCACCATCCTAGCATTGAAGCAATTATGGGCATAGGCACAGGCAAAACAGAGCCTGGGGCTGGCCTGGGGGTGTAGCTCAGTGGTAGAGTGTGTGCTCAGCGTGCTTGAGGACCAGGATTCGATCCCTATTACCACACACACACACACACACACACACACACACTCAATCAAAAGCAGAGTTTGCGATTGGCTCCTTGAACTCCACATCTAGCTATCAGGTGAGCACTCCAAGGGTACAGAGATAACTTCTTTAGAATCTCTGTCTTCAGCACTTTGCAGTAAAATGGGGGAAATGCACCACTTTACAATTATGATAAATCATTGTAAGGTATTTCAATATGGCAAATATTGTAATAAAAATAAACAAAAGATGCTACAGAAATGTGGACCATGATGCCATACTGGAAACATCTTAAAGAACCCATGAACATTCAGAGTCAGTCTGAAATTAATCACATATATTCTTTTTTTTCCTTTTCTTTATGCCTATCTGTTAAAGATCTCAAACAAGGCTTTGTTTTGTTTTGGTTTTCCTTTTTTGGTATAGGGTTTGGATTAGGGTCATGAGATAAAACCCAGGATACCCAGTTAAAATTGAATTTCAAATAAACAGTGAATTTTAAAAGTATAAATAGGACCCAAACATTGCATAGGACATATTTATTTTTTAAAGTGGCTTATCTGAAATTCTAAATTAACTGGATATTTTTTATCTTTCTGTACTAAATCAGCAGTCCTGGCTTCCATACTTCAGAGGCCCCAAAAGCACCACCAGATCCATCATGAAGTCTTCAGTTTGACAGATACTCGGATGCTTTCCAAGAGCCTGAGGAGTTCTGATGAGCATAGAACAGATTTTTTTTATCCCACACATCTCTTCCTGTCAAGTCCATGACCCCTTTCAACCACCTGATGTCACTTCTTATGAGCATCCCACACCCTGTCCTTGGGCCACTGTCCCAGACATCCTGAGAGCAGGTCAGGAGGAGAGTAGGCAGTGGGACAAGCAGCCCTGAGAACCTGGAGGCTGAGTGAGAGTGAGTAGGAAGAGAGAAAATTGTAGACAATGCACCAACGTTCTACAAGCGGGAGCTCAACCATGACCATGTAGCCTTGATATGAAGCCGTGTGGCCCTGGACCATGCCAATCCATCTATGCTGTCTTCCAGAAGGACTTGATACAGAAGGAAACTGCCTGAGGAGCCCACTCTTCCAGGTCAATCCAAATTACAGCCACAGACGAGGTAGTACCTGTGGTGTGTTTCACCCAAGTATGCATCCACTGTTCTCGACCAGCATCCATTACCAACCGCAGAACCCAGGGACCTTATTGGCAGGTGACACATTTGCAACAATCACTTTCCATCTTTTCTCCAATCCAGCCACTAACCTTTGAATTAATGCCATTGGAGCTGTGTTCAGAGTAGGTGGAGAAGGGATGCTGACTTCCCCAGAGGCATTCTGACTCCAGCTTCCAGTGTGGAATAAAAATTTTAATCTGATTTGACACAGTTATTTGGGGAATCTGAGGATTTGTCATGAGGCAGATGATTACAGCGGAACTAAGGAATTTGAGCCTGTCTTTGTAAAGGAGATCAAAAAGGAGGTTAGAGGCATTTGCTATTTGTCCTTTTACACATCTTTCCCAAGAAAGTAGCCACTGTAGGCGCTTGGCAGTGCACCCCAGTCCAGTGACTGTTGACTATTTAAAGATCCAATGACAGGTCCCTTCTCACCAAGTTATAATAATATATAATGCATGTTTCTGGATCTGTCATTAGCCAACTTGGCTAAAGGAGTCAAAGAAAACAATCAAATGGAATTATTTCCTTTGAATCGAAGAATCCTTATAAGCAATAATTAAATGATGAGAAAAGAGCAATACACTGGGCTTTTGGGATGAATCTCAGGAGAACAAAATGTATCTTTAGCAATTCATTTTGAAATTCATGTGAACTAATTAATGTACCTATTATCTTTTTTTAGTTGAAAAAACAACTCCCTGCTCTTTCTCTGAAAGGCCAGTTCAGACAGAACATCCCTGGCCAGTCTTGGAGGAATTCCCCTTTTGAAGGTGGTTTGTGCTTTCTAAGGAGAGACACTGAGCACATGACCACTAAGAGCATTACCCCAAGGCAACATGTGTCTGCCCATGTCACTCTGTGTTTTCCAGTGTCTTCAGATGGTCACCACACATTTTCATCGATTCCCTGTGTTCTCCTTAGGTACCTCAGAAGGGTTAATAGCTAAGAGCATATTCCTATTCTTACTGAAAGACAGGATTCACCATCTTTGGCATATGAATCAATTTTGATCCACACTGAAGAAAACACCAAGGTTCAAAGACCACTGAATCACATCTATGCCTTCCACCGCCCATCAACACTAGGAAACTGCAATGTTCTGTGTGAGGAATGGCTGTTCTCATGCGGCACACCAGCAGTGAACCTGAAATTCCTCAGAGAAGAGTCAGCAGCTTCACGAAACCCATGCGGGGGATATGGAATGGGGTGGGGGTGGCGTTTCCTGAAGTCCTGATGTCACAGGGTTATATTTTTATGAGTCCTCCCACTGCTTGTCTAAGAACTTTATTATTCCCCCTGCTGAACAAGCCCAGAGAGCAACAGAGAGGTGTTGTTTGATATTGAATGCATTGACTCCAGGACCCTGCAGTGTGACCTTGGGCAAATCACATAAAGTCCGGAGACTCCCTTTCACCATCTATAAAATAGGAATAATTCCCTCTGCTCCTCCCAACTTCACAGGGTTGTTTGAAGAGCAAGATGTTGAGATCACCAATTTAAAAGCATTCAGAAGTTAAAGTGAATACAATTGAGGCATTAATATGATCACGGTTGTCATTCAGATTAGTGTCAACACCATTGGTTTTGTCGATGGATAGCTGTTGTGTGTTTCTTCCAGTTTCCCTCCAACTCTTGATACAGAACACTCACTGTTCCCTCTGCCTGGAATATTCTGCCCTACAATACCATGGCTGGGGCCCAGGATTTAGCTTAGTGGTTCCACTGCCTGCCTTACAAGTGCAAGGACCCAAGTTCAATCCCCCGTACCAAAAAAACAAAAACAAAAACAATACCATGGCTGGTTTCCTTTCCCACATCTTCCTTCAAGATTTTTTCAAATGCCATTTTCTAATCTCAACCTCTCCTTCTGCTCTGACTTTTCTACTTCAGTTACATTCCAGTCCTTCACTCCCAGCAGTTCTGATCCTCTATACTTTTTTCCATAGAATTTCTTTCTTTTAATATGCTATAAAGACTATTACGCTTAGTGTAACCATGATGGAAGTAATATATTAAACTGACATGATATGCATATTACATATTATATGTAGGCTCCATTGCTTGTCTTTGTACACAAGAGTAGAGGTGTCTGTCTGTTGTGCTTATTAAAATATTCCAGGCTTATTTGGGAAAGTGTCTGGCAGAAAGTAGACATAAAACAACTACTCATTAAATTAAGCAATGAATTAAATATACAATAGTGGATCATTTGTCTAACATTCATGAGACCTGGGGTTTAATATTCAGCAAAACGACAAAAGCCTGAGACTAGTGTCTCAAACAGTGGCTCTTTTAAATGGATTCTTTAATTTAGGTTGGAGATGCAGTTCCACGGTAGAGCACTCGCTAAATCCAATCCCTGAGCGAGGTGCTAAATCCAATCCCCAGCACCACAAAAAAACAAAAACTAAAACTCAAAATAAACTTGAGAATATCCACTTCACTTTCTACATCAGCTCTGTGTTCCTTCGCCTAGAATCCAGGGTCGTTCACGATTTAATCTCCTTTTTCAGTACCATCTTCTTTTTCTCCCTTTTTAGTATCCCCCTTTAATAAACACATATTCAAGATAATCTCGATGCTTCTCAGTTGGTCCAGAAACCCTGCAAAATTATAGAAACTGTTCCTAAATGTCCTCATTTTGAATCCTCCAGATACAAATGTCTTTTTTCACTGTGAAGCCCCTCCTGATTTTCAAACAAGGACATAACCTTTCCCTCCTCTTAACTCACTGCATGATTTATGCCTCTGGGATGGCTCTTACATTCATAGTATTCTATAGCTACTGGGGACTGTGTTAGTCTGCTGATTATGCCTTGGCAAAGCCTACCTGGCCTAAACAACAGAAATTTATTTTCCCCCAACCGCAAAGGCTGGAAGTCTGAGGTCATAATGGACTTGGCAGGGCTGGTGTTTCTGGAGGTCCTCATGGCTTGCAGGTGGCTGTTTTCTCCCTGTGTAATTCATGATCTTCCCTCTCTAAATGTCCATGTTCTAAACTTTTCTTACAAGGACACCAGCAATGCTGGATTAGGGCCCACACTAATAACCGCCCTTAAAATTAATTGTCCCTAGGGCCGGGGATTAGCTCAGTGGTTCTGTCACCTGCTTCACAAGCACAAGGACCCAAATTCAATCCTCGGTACCAAAAACAAAAAATTAATTGTCCCTTTAAGGATGCTATCTATAAATAAGGTCACCTCCTGAGGGAGTAGGGGTTAGGATTTTAATACATGAATTCAGCAATTCAGCGCATAATGAGTGACTATCCTCATGCTTTCTCAAGGAGCCCCATGAGCCTCTTAGAGCAGACACTTGGCCTCTCCAAGGCGACCCAGCTACTGTCAGACGTCACTCTCTGGAAAACATTGAGTGAGCTTCCACTGCCCCACACAGATTACAGAAACCAGATCCGCAAGGCCTGCTGTCTGGACTTCTCATTCCCTCTTCTCTGCACCACCTGTCAGAGTGACCTGACCAGGGCTGCAGTGAATCCTTAACTTAGTCTCCAACCTACTTTCCTTTCTCCCAGGTTTGCCTCCCTAAACTTTCCCCATGAAGGAAATATTCGATTCTTCAATTGCATTTTGCAAATGAGATTAAGCCGTTATTATCACTGGCAACAACTAAGCCTTTGTAACATTCAATAAGGACAAATCTTTTGTAAACAGGCCTGTGTTTTAGTAAATGGAGTATTATTAAAAAGTAGGGAAAATCTCTACCTGAACGATGACAATGTTATAACTAATTATTCTAGGAAGAATAAGAATTTGTCTATTTTGTTTTCAGGATTTGTTGACTTGGAAGCACATGGTATCCTTGACAACCAGCACTTCAACTGTAGGATTTCTAAAGCTCTTTCCAAACCACTAGAATTGTGTGTATTTCAGTTAAAATGTGAAATGCCAACAGTTAGCATGGCTTCCAACTTGAGAAAGCACTCACTGCAAAAAGCTCTGGAAACGGGTGTTAGGAGATTTGCAATGTGGATGCTGTGAGCCTGAAAGACAGCTGAAGTTTACAGCACAAATTAAAAATCTTACATGTAGAGAGCTTTGGTCATCATTACATTCTTTGGTTAGAAGAACTAGGCATGGTGGTGCATGTCTGTAACCCCAGAACTTTGAGAAGCTGAGGCAAGAAAATTGCAAGTATGAGCCCAGAATGAACAACTGAAAGAGTTAGCAAGATTCTGTCTCAAAATAAAAATTTAAAAAGAACTGGGAATGTAACTCTGTGCAAACACTTTGGTTCAATCCCTAGTATCACAAAATAAATAATGATGATACGATGATGATGATGATGATGATGAATAAGTAAGATTATGGTCCTTGATTTTTCTGTTACCAAAACAAACACACAGCCCATCAGTAAAACTGGGGTGACTGAAGTGT
This sequence comes from Heterocephalus glaber, assembly GCF_000247695.1. Next base: position 2,090,610 of record NW_004624801.1, read on the forward strand.
TTTACTGTTTGAAAAAAAGAAAAAAGAAAAAGAGAGATCATTTAGATGTTATGCTTAAGAAACAATATCATGCTGAATTTGATTCCTGGTACCAAAAAAAACAAAACAAAACAACATCATGAAGCTGTTATCTCAAAGAAACAAGAATATTCAGTGCTCCACAATTAAACAAAAATAATTCATGCAGTTGCTTTTAAGAACAGGAGATTGAGTTTTCAGGAAAAGGAAGACAAGTACAGGTCAGGAAGCTTAAGTTATCCTGTTTCTATGACGTGTGCGTGTGTGAAGGGGTGACTGACACACACTCTACTTTTCAGTTTCCATATCCATATCTATGAGAAGAAAGGACAAATGATACAATAACCATCTGCTTGGGAAAAAGATGAATTGTGGCCTTTGGGATACTCAAACTTCTCCATCAATTTTAATTGTATTTTAAAACCTTCTTTTGGTTCGTGGAATTCCCATGGACTATTCCAGGGGGTACCAGGATTAGACAGAGAAAAACCAGCATACGTAGTACTGTATACTGATTAGGAAAAAGGACTAGGATGCACTATTTCTGTGAGGAACTACAACTGAACGAGGTTCTCTGATCCCGTCACTGTCTCCTCCCTGCTGAAGTACTGACACTCAGAATATTCATCTAAAGGTCCAGTGGTGATGACACCCATGAGACAATGTGATAGCAATGCCATGCCAGTAAAGCAACCATCTCTGCTTAGGTCACCCTATGTCCTCCCAGTTATCTTACAAGGAGTAACAGGAAATACAATATCCATGAACACACTGTTGAAACCATGCTCACTGTAAAAGTGATATAAAGAGGGAAATAGACTACTCTTCCCCACATTCCTAAAGGAGGCACTTTTTGCAGCATTCTTGACAAACGAGCCCCGTTTTAAACATTTAAATTTGTTCTAAAGGAACAAAGTACCTCCTAAAATACCTGCACAACAAATGCCAGCCATTGCTGATGTAGGCATTGCCTAACAGCTTCTAGAAAAACCTCCCAGTCACCATTCCTCACAGGTTGAGCATACCCTGGCTCAAAACAGAATATATCACCCTGTCCATCAGGAAGAGCCTAAAATCTGGTCAGCTCATAAGGATGGCTGTTTGGGGAATTGTTATAGGAGTGTGGATACTAATGTATCCATCTTTGTGACAAATCTCATCAAGCCCTAGGTATGCAAAGTAAATTGGTTTTTTAAGAGCTGCCCCACTAAAGCTTTCAAAAACTCAGAAACCCCAAAAAATCTCATTAAGTTAGAGATCTATGAATCAAACCCTGTTGGCTGGGAAATTCCAGCAGAGGATTAATCCCAGGGTCATAGAAGTTACAGTAACAATCATGCACAGCATAAGGCAGCTAACAATCTACTTTCCATCTTCATGCATTGACCTTTTCCTGGAATTTCACATGAATGCAATGTTACAATATTTACAATTCTATAACTTTTTTGCACATGTTTTCTTCCATTTAGCATAATATTGCTTGGTTCATCTATGTTGTGGCATATGTCAGAACTTTGTTCTTTTTTTAGTGCTAGATAGTTTTCTCTATATGAGATAATTCACATTTTGTTTATCCATTCACAAATTGATGGAGATTTTGGTTGTTCTTATCTTTGATTATTTTGAGTAATAATATTGTGAGTATTCACATACAAGTTATGTGTAGATATGTTTTTATTTCTCTTGGGTAAACTGCCAGAAATGAAAATATTGGATCATATGATAAATTTATGCTTAGTTTAAAAAAACCTGCAAATTATTTCCCAAACAGGATGGACTATTTTGCATTCCTTTCAATGATGCTGGAGGCTTCAAACTTCTTTATATCTTCATCAACATGTATTACTGTCTGTCTGTATTACATGCCAAGAGTTTTAAAATTCAGCTGATTTTTGAGCCCATTCAAATATGAATAGTTTTCATATGAATAAATACAAGCAGCAACCCCCCCATGCTATTGCTAAATTACTACAAATGTGTGCAGACTTAAAGACCTATTGGTAGTCAGTAATCATTCTCCCTATTACATAAATGATTCCAAATGACAACTTATCATTTGCTTAACCATTTAAAAATAGGCTACAGTTCTTCTCTCTGTTTCTTAACTATTTGATTACCTTTACTATAATATAGTATCAAAGTTTCAGTTGCAACCAAGAAAAAATAACCCAGAAGTGATGAAAGAAGAAATGATGACCCAGTTTTTCAACAGACACACCGAAAAGTATGTCGCCTGATGTTTCTAAAAAGGAAATGGAATCAGCTCAGACTATGGTAGCCAAATCTAGGCTGGGAGCTTTGCCTTCCCTCTCATTTCGTCAGTTACTGGTGGCTCCGCTGAAATAGAAAGGTTAGTCATTACTCAGTGGAAAATTTTGTTGAAGGGAAAAAATATATTATGGAGTCTCTTGTCCAGACCACAAATTATTTTACAAGTGACAATTAATTAGGAGCCACAACACATGCATAAGCCTTTTTTTTTTTTTTTTTTTTGCCATGCAGCAAAGCCTTGGTAAACCTACTTATTTCTTAGTATGTAACATTTGGAGGAGAGTACTGGAACATGGGAATTTCCCAAGAACTTTTATAGCGGATAAAGGGCACTTACGAATTTTGGGGGGGGAACACCTTCCCTTCGTTTAAGCCATGTGGAAAAACAGCAGAATAAAATGGATTTGCCTTATGTTGCCAAAAGCTCGTGCATTTTTGGAAGCATAGGATAGGTGAGACTGTTCCCACTTGGTTTGAAGACATATAATGATATTTTTCTCACTCTTGTAATATACAACATTGACCAACACAGCACTGTATTAGACTCAGATTCTTTAGTTTCCAATTCATTCAAAACACATTTATTGAACTTCAACTGTACATCAGGTGATGTATTTCCTGGAATTGTCGATTTGGATAATTTTTTTCTTATAGTACTTTCACAGTACTAAGGTTGCTCGAAGTGGGTGGCAAAAGGGTTGTGCATAGAAGACAGAAGAATCACAAGATAAAGCAAGAAGCTAAATCACAGAATCTCTGTTAAATACGAGAAAGAGTGGAACAGAGAAATTCTAATGTCCACTCCCTAGGTTTGTGACATCATTAGCCATCCCATTAAATGTTTTGTTGATGTTGGGGTGTTCTCTGCCCCTCCAAATTCAGAACTTTTCCAGGTTCAGTCAATGTCCGAGCCATCAGGCCAAGTGCTATTTTCAGCTCCAACAGCTCCCTTGTTTTGTGAGTTCAGCCCAGACAGGAAACCACCCAGTCTGGGAGGATTCAGTTAGATCCCGAAAGAGCACGCACACTCAGGTACAAGACCTTCACGGCAGCGACCATGTTCCAGTTAATCACACACTGCTGGGAAGTGAACAAGCAGCCATTGTTTCTTCAAGGGAGGAATTCCATGTCATATAACTTTATGTATATGTATACGTGTATGCATTATATGTGTGTGTATGTCTGTGCATGTAAACTTATGAGGGGTGGATCTAAAGGCATTTTATAAATGCTCTTGCTCCAGTCCATGTAGACCACATAGATTGCCTAGGAATTTTCATAGGGGATTTATGGAGCACTTAGAAGTAGCTTATATTCAGGAGGACGTTTGCTTTTCATTGGAAATGCTACTGGTTCGAGCTTTTGTGACTATGAAGGGAACAATACAGACTGTGTAGACAGCCAAATATAACTGTCACATACAGGCAGAGTTTTGATCTAGAATTGGAGAACTTCTTCAAGGTGTTCTTGACTTATCCATCATCTCCTGTCATGAGTAACAGAGTTTATCTAAGATTCCAATTAAGGAAATCCATCTGACATTCCTGGTCCTACCAGTGCCCATGGTGACATTAGAGATAGTAGAGTTAATCACATTATCCAATGTATATGCAATATTTGGGACATGCTTATACTAAAAATTATTTATTGTTTATCTGATATCCAAATTTAAGTTTCCTGAATTTTGTTTGGCAACTCTCATTGCCACTCATCACTTATAAATATTCATGTCTTGATTTCTTCATAAAAACCCTATTAGTGCTTCATCTTTATTCCCCTGTTCAGAGTTGGGAACAGAGCATGCATTAACTTTCCCGTTGCTCAGACAAAATATCCAATTCCTTCAGTTTAAAGGAGGAGATATTTATTTTGGCTCCTGGTTTTCAGACCAGGAAGCAGGGACAGAAAGGAGGATCCAGGGACAAAGAATATCCCTTTCTAGGTCATGCCCCCAATAACCCATCTCTTCTGACAAGCACCTACCCACTAACAACACATCCACTGCTGAACTCATCAGTGGATGAATCTACGGTATTGGTAAGCATAGCATCCCTATGATCCAATCACCTTTCAAAGCTCCACCTCTGAACAGGAGACTTTTAGGGGACATTTTAGATCTAAAGCATAACAGAGTAGGTCATCTAATGTTCACTGGGTGAATAGACAGATGAATTACTTATATAACCCAACTCTTCAATTCCTTTTAGGGCCCATACTTTACATAAAACATTAAATTGGAAGTTAATCGAGGGACTAATGTCAATGTGACCATTCAGTTACATGTGTTCAGATCAGAATATTTAATTCGAGTTAATTTCTACACTTGGGAGGGTCATGACTGAACTGGTGTAAAGTACTCTCCCAGCAGGGGAGTCAAAAATTTCTATTCGGTCATGAGTAGCTAACAGTTACTAAAGGCTCATAGTATACATTTACTTCTATTTTACATATATATTAAATATAAATAAATATATATTTATATTAACATTTAATTTCCACAAAACACTATGAAGCAGGAGTTTGACCCTCTTTCATGAATAAGACAAGTAAAATAGAGAAATTAGGTAATTTGCTCAAAATCGCACAACTGTTGACTAGTCCTGGGACTTGAAGCCAAGCAGCCTGACGCCAAAGTGTCTCGTGACTGCCCAGCTACAGAGCAACTCAAAGAGAAGGACACCATGTATCCAACTGTGCCAACTTTGTAGCTTTTGCTTCCGAAAGTAAGTGAATTCTTCCTGATGGTCCGTACCGCAACCTTCTTCCTCTACTGGTCAATACTGCTCTTGAATGTAGCTGGTCAGACTCTTCTCCAGGACAATGCCCTCCTGTGACTCGTAACCAACATTGCAAGGACTTTGCAAAATGGTAGCAGCAATTAAGAGAAACTTCCAGTGGAAGTTATGCCCTAAATTAAAGAACATAAGAAAATTCTCCTTACACCCCTCCTCCCACAAAAAAAGGAGCAGGGCAGAAAAGTAGGAATAACTCGTACAGTATAGGAAGACTTTTTTTTTTAAAATTTTTCCTGGCAGGGTGAGGAGAATGGGGATCATAGTACAAATTTCTCACAGACTGGAGACTCTCATCCAAGAGGTAAACAGATATCCACAAAGCAGAACAAAATTCACTTTATTAAAGATGACTCGGATGATCTCAAGTGACTCAGAGCATCTGTGTTCTGGGGAAGAAGAATATTTTTGGAAAATTCCTTAAAGTCATTTAATGTAGAGAAGTATAAAAATATTAGATGTCATGGTATTTTCTCTGCATTTGATAGAGATGTACTGCATCTTTATTATCCAATTTAAAACTAATATTTTAGGTGATGACAAGTTGAGAAGACTGGATTCACAGAACCAGAACTGGAAATTATCAACCCACCAAAAATCTAATTCAGCTTGACTGATGGCTGGAAGGAATGGGGTAAGAATGAATTAGCATTTGGAAAGCCACTTCACAAGCTATAATCAGCCAATTAGAAGGGAAAACTAATGTATTAAAGCATGAGATCCTTCAGTTAGAAAGAAGAAAGGGCAATGGCTTAACATTAAGAGACATTTCTAAAGAAAGGTGTTCAAAATATATTCAATATTTTTGTCATAACTACATTTAAAGGAAACTAAATAATTGTCCTATAATTATTTGAGTAAAATTTTCAGTAGGCAGGATAATTCTTATGATTCTTGGAACTTCATATCAAAAGGCTTTAAGTTCAATTTATAGTGATCTGTCTTGGTTTCTTTTCCATCTTCTACTCACATCTACCCACAGCGATCTGCTAGATTTTGGTGTCTTGGGGCTTAAGAACCATTAAAGAGAAATCTAACACTTTAGAAACATGAAGAGCCAGTGGAACAGCTTTTGTGTATTCATGTCCTAGGTTCCTCAGTCAAAATACTGGAGGCCTCCACACAGATCCTGCTTGACATGGCAACAGTCATCTTAGGTTATAAGTACTGTGGTTGCCCTGGAGTGGCCCTTGTCTATCTGCTCTCCTTACATAGTTTCTCAGGATTCTATAAACGGACAAAACCATGAGTGCTGTGTGGAGATTTGCCACCTCTTCCCATCAGTGTCTGGAACGTGCCTATCATTCTTGATACTAGATTCAGATAAACCAGGTGCATCCCAGTTTAGGAGAAGTCACATTTGTCCTGACCTTTATACAAGCCTCCTCCATTTGAACCAAATTATGGAGATTCACTCGTCTTGCTACCACCTAGGACCCTGTTTCTGTCTATAAGTACCCAGTAAATTACACTCCATGCAATCTTCAGTTTGCCTGCCTCTTTCTTTGATTTCGTAGCAAAACCAGTTGGGACCAGTTCTAAAACGCTATTTTTTCCAGAAAAGAACTCAAACCTCCATCACTCTTGACATTCTAACCTACTCCTGGAACTGCCTGCTCTATTTCTCCACCACCACCCTGCCCCTGGTCTTCTCATGGCCATGCCTAGTGAATACAAGGAAACCCAACACTTGGCTCAGGTGTGGAGTCAGCCAGGTCTATGGAGCCACTGCATCTCATCAGGATGCAAAACTTCGATAGACTCAAAGCCAGACTCTCAGCTTGTCACCTGGGTGAAGGTGAGGGAGAACACTCAGATCAGGCTTGCATAATGAGGATACAAGATCTCCATGCCCTGCCTACTCTTTCAAGGTAAGGAAACTCATGGGTAACATTATCAAAGGGGATTCGGCCAGAGAGAACTATTCTCTATGCTTTGATTCTATGTGTTCTCAAGTCCAAATGAATACCTTATTAAGAAATATTCACCCAGAAAAGAAACACTGATGGAGGAGCAGGACAGAGCATGGAACAGGAAAGAGGAAAGAAACAGACATGAGAGGCAGAGGGTGGGCACTGAGCTGAAGCCTAGTGCTGATCAAGATGCTGAACCTCTGCCAGGCCATGCTGTTGTTTTCTAAGGCTCCATTTCATTAAGACCACGAGTTGGGCGAGGTTCCCTCCTGACCACGGAGCCAATATGCTTCTCTCTTATTGCTACCATTGGGAGGGGAAGAAAAAAAAAATATTTGGCATCACGGCTTAGACAAATTTACATTTCATTGTGGAAGATTTGTGTTTGTTCAACTTTACTCTGTTTCAGTGTGTTCCAGCTAAAGAACATTTTTATCCTTCTTCCTTACTGTGGTAGAGACCAAGAGGAAGAGAGAAGAAAGATAGGAAGATGGAGAGGGTGGGGGAGGGACAGAGAGACTCTAGGCTCTTCAGGTTAAATGAGTATTGCTGTTCCCTTAGAAAGTGGTAAGTTTCCCACGAGAGAACAAAGACTTGGAATTTGGATGAAACTGTTTCTTGATCGCTTACCATTTCAAATGTAGAGAGCAAAGAAGGACCCATGATAGGTTAAATTCTTTTAAAAACAGAAAACCTTATATAAGACTGAATTCAACACAAGTAGGTCTACCTTGGTTCCTACCCAAAATATAAGCCCTTGTTTCTGAAATTCCAAAAGAACCTCACTATAAAGCAACTGTACCCATCAGTCTGCACAATGTCTTGATCTTAGAAAAGAATGCTAATAGAATGCTTCAAACTGGGTCAATTGGACACAATAGTTCAGCCCGTGTTGGACTGACTCATGGTAACCCTGTTCCTCATTTATCTTTGTATTTTCCAGTGGGATCGATAGTGTATTTCAGGAGGGCTCTGTATCAAGCTGCACATGATAGAAAAAGAAAGGCAATAAACCAGATGGAAAATAAAAATCCCGTCTTGGAAACTGGCTTTAGTAAAGACTGTAATATTTAATGACAACAAAAAATTCTAAATAAACAAAGTAGGACTGCAAGTCTTAAATTGAAATCAGAACCAATTTCTCAGTCACCTTATCAGGTCTGATCCAAGCCCCAAGATGGAGTTAAAGTGAGTGAAGTTAGGCGAGCTAGAAAATCAGATCCTCAGAGTATGCGAAGCCCACCCTTCTCAATTTCTTATGTCTTTGGAAAAGGTCTGCTGCATTTGGAGCTATTTGACTTTTTAAAAAGTGGTGACTATTGACTTCATTTCCCTTAAAAGTATAGACAGAGATATATACATGTATAGTTCCACAAATACACATTCCAAATAAATTAGGAAATGATATAATTAGTTTAACATGGTGGTTGCAGTCACTTAAATAAAAATAATCTTAAAAGGAAGAAAACTATAACTGCCTGTTTCTGGTTCTTTGACAAAAGAATGGAAAAGACTCCATATAGATTTTCCCTATTAATGACTTCTGCTTTTGTAAACTGACTCTCCTCCATTCTGATAAAAAATGACCAAAATTGGTTTGGCCAAGTATCTAAGTTGTGGAATATTTCAGACAATTTTTAGATATTGTCTGCTCTCTGTCCTACACAGAAGGAAAATGAGAACTAGTCGGCAAGGAAGAATGGAAAAGAAGGAGAAAATTGAGGAGGAGGAAGAAGCAGGAGAAAGAAGAAAAGTAGGAGGATGAAGTTGAGAAAAGAAAACAATTGTATTATGATACCAGAAAGAGGTGATGCATTTCCACCGATTATCACCAAGAAATTACCAATGCAATCCTTTCACCAAGCTCAGTACACATGCATGACTTAGATCCACCTTTAAGCCATTTCTGAAATGAATGGTTCATATTCCAGCTCAAACCCAAGCTTTATGTTGTCACCCTGTGCTCTCCTCTCTTGATTCAAACTGAATTCCAAGTCCTTTCCATTTCCTTAGGAGAGGCTCAAAAATGTCTTGACAATAGCACACTGAGGCTTACTATATGTCAAGAGGATGTATATGTCAGGCCTTGTACATCGTTTCTTATTTTTGTTTATTAGTACATTCCTTGTGGGGAGTTGGTACATGTTCATAACACATCTTAGTTTCCTTTTTCATTCCCTTTCCTTTCCTTTCCTCCCCTCTCCACCCATCTCTGGATCACTTTCTCTTTATTGAGGAGGGTACATGTTTGTCGTACATAATATTTATATTCCTTGTGTGGAATTGGTACATGTACATAACATATCCCAAATCCCCTTTTTTTTCATCCTTATCCCTCCCCTGCCTTCTCCTTCCTCTACTTCTCTTCTGTTATAAAAAAAAAAAAGATAAACTTGTAGGAAAATGGATGCACTTTGAGACCATAACTTTAAATGAAATAAATCAACACACAAGCTTAAGTATCATGTGGTTTCTCTTATATAAGAAACAGTGTGCATTCTTTTATTTCAATGAATTTGTGTAAGAGTTACAAAAATTTTCTTCATCAATATTCAAAGTAGCAGAGAAATTACAAAACAGAAATTAAAAAGAATCAGCATTAAGTTGGTATCAGTAAGTTGATGAGAGAAGTGTGGAGTCTTCATTTGATCAGAACTTTCTCAGTGACTGCCAAAGTCAACCACATCCCTAGAATTCCACACCAGCCTCACCTAATCTAATACTGTTCTGTGCTGACAGAAAACAGGAAAAAGGGTGGCTGACGTGCATATTTCTCAGGTGGCTTTTGTTCTAAGAATTATGTTGGCTTCTGGAAGAAAAAGTTGATGAACAAACAGACATGCTCATTGGTTTTATAGCTTTTGTGTCTAAAAGGTAAGAGCTCCAATCAGCAAATAAGCATCCAAATTGTGTCATATCCTATAAAAGGAAAGTGCTGAGTGTTATGAGATCACAAAGTGAGAAGCCTTCATTTGGATAAGGTAGAGAGAATGAAAGTATCAGTATGAAGATCTGAATATCTTATTTCAAAGTCTGATTTCCCCATGCCTACTCAAAATCTCAAAGAAGTAGCCAAAAAGATGATTAATGGAACAGATTAGAAGACGTAGAAACAACTCCAAATACACTCAGCCACATTATTTTTGACAAAGGGGCCAAACACCTTAACTAGAAGAAAGATAGCCTTTTTAATTAATGGCGCTGGAAAAACTGGCTGTCTACATGCCAAGGGATAAAGCTAGACCCATGTCTCTCACCATGCACTAAACTAAAATCAAAATGGATCAAAGATCTAACTATTAGAACAGAAACACTAAATCTGCTGAAAGAGATAATAAGTGGAATTCTTGAGGACATAGGTGTAGACAAAAACTATATGAACAAAACCCTGATAGCATGGGAAACATTGCAATGAATCAACAACTGGAATCTCATCTTATTAAAAAGCTTTTGGACCACAAAAGAAATCACCTACAGAGTGAAGAGACAACCAAGAGAGTGGAAAAAATTTTTACCATCTGTTCATCAGACAAAAGACTAATATCTAGAATACATAAAGAACTGAAAAAAATCAAACCCCTCAAATTTAAAGACCCAATCTAAAAATGGGTGTCTGAGATGAATAAACATTTCTCAGATGAAGAAATACAAACGGCAAAAAAATATATGCAAAAATGTTCAACATCACTGGTCATTAGAGAGATGCAAATTAAAACAAGCTGAGATTCCACTCACTCCAGAAAGAATGGCTGTTATCATGAAATCAACCAGTAACAAATACTGGGAAGGCTGTGGGGAAAATGGAATCCTTTTCCATTGTTGGTGGGAGTGCAGACAGGTGCAACCACTGTGGAAATAAATCACTGTGGAGATTCCTCAAAAAACTAGAGGTTTTTTTGGACTAGAGGTCAAACGGACTAGAGTTTCCATTTGACCCAGCTATCCTCCTTCTTGGTGTCTTCCCAAAAGAATTAAAACCATCGTACCATAGCTATATACGCACATTTGTGTTTATAGCAGCACAGTTTTAAGAAATAAATCTTGGTAACAGCCCAAATGCCAGTCAACCAATGAATGGATAAAGAAGATGTGGCTTTTTAATATGATGGAGTACTACTCAGCCATAAGGATAAACTAGAGACATTTCCAGGTAAATGGATGCACCTTGAGACCATACATACTCTTAAGTGAAATAAATCAGACACATATGTATAAATATTACACTGTTTTTCTGGTATGAGAAACTGAAAGTGTAAATAAGAACCAGAATGTACAATAGATAATGTGAAATAGGAAGAAAATATTCAAATGGGAAGGGCACTGGGAGGAGGAAGGAAGGGAAAAGGGGAAAAAAAAAACATAAAAAGAAGGAAAAAATGGAAACAAAGTTTTTGTAAATAAGGAGGGGAAAATGGGTTGAAGGGAGGGGAAGCGAATGGGAAAAAATAAGAATCAAGATATGTCATGTACAGGTACAAATTCCATATGATGAATGTGATCATTGTGTGTACCTAAATGATACAAAAAAACTTATTAACCAAAAATACAATCTGAGTGATGAGGGGAATAGAAGTTAATTAACTTTTTGGATTTTAATTTTTGTTTTGTTTTGAGGAAATGTTTTTTCCCTTTCAGGTAGACAGGATGCAAGATTCTTTTTAGAAAAAAAATCAACAACAAAGAGCAGACAGAACCTTGCAAAATTGGAAGTCAAAATGAGGCACCTATAATTAAGCAGTGAAGTAGCCGAGAGGGAATTTCTACCCTTAGATGGGATGAGTTCTCCTTGCTCAAGTCCTGGTGGTGAAGTGACATCAGGTGACAGAGACAAAATGTCATCCAAAAGCCTCTAAGCTGGAGGCAAAAGCTTTTGGTCTTTATTACAATTCTCAGGAGTCTACATCCTGTTTTCACCCAGACTGTGAACTCCACTGCACAGCTAATCTAAGTGGGAATGTCCCTTGCAGGGTCTTTGGGTCTCTATGATAGGCTGCTTACTACTTTAGTAGCCCCTTGGTACATCACTGATGTACTCATAAGGGACATTATGCAAGAGGGTCCAGCTCCTGATGCCTGCTGAATTCAAATATTACCACTTTGCACTTTGAACTTCCATGCAGGAAAAATGGTATTAGAGACTTTAACCCATCTTATCTGTACAAGAACCAAGACTAGAAATCAGGCTTTTTGATTCCTTGTCTTAAATCCTTCTCAAAGTATTTTTATGTCTGTGGGTAAGAGGAGAAAATGTACTTTCTTTTTTCCAAATTTGAAGTTTGTAAAATATTATGTGGCCTTATTTAAATTGCAATGTTACTTTATACAATTTATTTGTATTATTAAAAACTGATCAAGTTAAATGACTGGTAAAATATGTAGTATAGCATCAAACAAATGTAAGGAAGGTTTAAATCCATTTCCAGTACCTGAAATTACAGAATGCCCCCTATTCACTAGGAAAATGGGAAGGGTTGGTTTGCCATTGTAAGAGTCATTTTAAAAATACACAAAATGCATTTAACCTAACATAAGCTGTAAGTAGAAACCAGGTTAGACTAAATGTCTTATTAAACTGCCTTTATTAAGTGCTCTGAGAACCCAGTATGTAGAATCACGAATCCAGACTTGAAACTGGTCATTCAGTCCAACTCCTTATCAGAAAAAGGTCTCACTACTTCCTCGACAGCCCATTAGACAGTTTTGAATTTGAAAAGCTGCATTTCAGAAAACCACCAAGAAAGAAAGACAAGATAATCACCAACCCAAAAATTCTATGTAGAGAATAGACAAGTTACCAAGAACATAATATAGCCTGTACCAACACAGTCCAATTTTTAAAAATGATCCATTAAGTGAATAGAATATTGTCATAAAGGGAGCAGGACCTATGTAGAGTTAGTATATCCTCATTGGTTAACAAGTATGTATTGAGTACGTATATACCTACCATGCTCTAAGCATTAGGGATAAAGTCATGAATAAAATGGATTAAATAAGTAGCTTATAACACACTGGTTTGTACAAGAAGAGTTTATGTAAGAGTCGCTAATAACAGCAAGCATTTCCATGCTGCTATCTGCCAGGTATTGTCCTAAATGATTTGTGCATATTAATGTAGTTTATTTTCACAATAGCGCTCTTTGGAAGAAAATGTTATCACCTTGTCATATCCCTCTGTGGGAAAAGGCCAAGGCATTTGTCCCCATTGTCCCGTAGACCTTTCCCGATGCCACTCATTGCTCATGCAGCCAGCTGGCTTCCAAGTGTCTTCTATTACTGTGATACTCAGTCATGTCCTAAAAAAGAGGTAAGGAGAACCTTCTGGGTCTTAGGAAAAATACCAACGACGATATGTGATGCTGTTATGGTTTAGGTATGATTAGTGCCCCCAGAGGGCTCATTGTATTAAAGGCTTGGCTGCTGATGGACTTGTGAGAAGTGATTGAATCAAAAGGGCTCTATCTCCATCAGTGGATTAATCTACTGAAAAGATCATAATTTGATGGGATTATAGGGAGGTGATGGACATAGGAGGGGGAGCCTATTTGAAGAAAGAAATGAGAGCATGACCTTGGGAGCTTCCCTGGTCCCTGGCCCCTTCCACTCCTGCTCTGGTTCCTTCCCTCTCTGCTTCCTGGCTGCCATAGTGTGAGCAGCTTTCTTCTGCTATGTCCTTCAGCCATGATGTTTCTCCTCTGCCACAGGTTTAAAAGCAATGGAGCCAGTGAACCATGGACTGAAGCCTCTGAAACTGTGAGCCAAAATAAATCTTATTTCCTGAAAGTGGATTTATGTCAGATATTTTGTCACAGTGACAGAAAACTGACTAATACAGATGTCAAATTCAGTTTTAAGGGTGGAATCTGTAAAGGTTTCCTAGAGGAAGAGACTTGAAGCTATGGACTGGTAGTCATATGAGAAACAGACAAATGAAGTTTGCTGCAGATGGAGGGAGAAAAGGGAAGTGATTCCACCAAAGGAAATAACAGGTGTTCAGGCCTGGGACAGTAAGACAGCTTGGCATGTGTAGGAACAGAGGAAAACAGTGTGCCTGAATCCCTGAAAGACAACAGAGCCAGGATCAAGCAGAAATAGATTACAACATAGTAGAGACACATTCATGCTTCACTGCTGCTTATATCATACCCTCATTCATGGATTGATTGATTGATTCAACTGCCATTCATTGACAAAAATGTGTTAGTCACTCCACAAGAGTTCCTTCTACAGCACCCCTGTCCCTAACATGCTTCTTGTTCCGGGTGCATGAGAATTTGGAAGACTAAGAACATGCAAAAAGCACCATAACTTTGAAGATGAAATACAATATTGTAGTCTTTGTAAATAGGGAAGGGTGGAGGGAGTGAAGGGAGGGCAGAGGAATGGGGAAAAAATAAGAACCAAGATACATCATGTAAAGGTATAAGATCCCAATGATGAATGTAACTGTATTGTATACCTAAAATGTACCAATAAACTTAATGAAAAAAAATGAAAGAAAGAAAGAAAAAGAAATACAATATTGTAGGGCCAGGGAAATAGCTCAGTGGCCGCACACCTGCCTGGCAAGCACAAGGTCCCAAGTTCAATTCCCAGTACCAAGAAAAAAAAAAAGGAAGAAATACAATATTGTAAATACGTTATTTCTTCCCAAATCAATCTATAATTAATCTACATGATTAATGTTTACTACTCAAAACAACAAAAATGTACTTTTAAAACTTGAAAGAGTTATTCTAAAGTTTTTCTGGGGAAAATATGCAAAAAAGACCCATCATTTCTGAAAAACAAGTATAAACAATTTGGGGAGAGAGCCAACAGATAATAAAATGTATCCAAAGGCCATAACTTCAAAATAAATACTACGGTTAAGAATAGACAGCTGGTCACCTCATGACAGCTGGCCTGAAATTAAAGTCAGTATCAAAAAATCATTTAAAACTCACTCATTATAGATAAAAACAATACTATGTTAATTTTCATTTCTTTAACCTCCATTAAGAAAGAGCATTTTCATATTTCTGTTGGCCAATTGTAGTTTTATTTTTGAGAATAGTTCGTTCCCTTTGCCTATATTTCTATTACTTGAGGCTTTATTCATGGATGTGTTTGAAATCTTTTGGTAGGGACAATATTGTTTACTAGCATTTATTTCTGTTACACATGAATCCATGCATTCATTTTAATTTGGTGACATACCTGAAGACTTCCTCTCTACTTACAGCCACCCAAAGCCTCAGTGCCCACACGTGTGTACTTACGCACACATACTCACCTGTCTATATCACCATTCTTTATCTTCCCACATAACAGAGAAGAAGGACAACAGACTCAGGCGAAATGTTTCAGATCCTTCATTACCCAAGTCCTAATTGCCACAAGTGACATCTAGACAAAATAGTTTCCTTTTATAAGCAACCCTATACTGCCTGAATAACATCAAAATTAGAATATTTTTTTAAAGTCTTTTAAATAGGAAGGGTGGAGGGGGTGAAGGAAAGACTGGGAATGCAGAAAAAATAAGAACCAAGATACATCATGCACAGGTACAAGGACCCAATGATAAATGTAAACGTATTGTATACCTAAAATGTACCAATAAAAGAATTTAAGCAAAATAAATAAATAATAAAACAATAGTCATAAAACAGTGTGCCAATTTAAAGAAAAATTTCCACATCTGGTATAGACTTTACATTTTTATTGTAAAATTACTGTGAAAAGTAAAGTTTTAATGGTTCAGTTTATCTACAAGGTTTTTCAGATAGTGTTTCTAGGATATACTGTTATTTATGCACATCTAGAGAGATTGCAAGGATAATGCAAGGTATAATAAATAATATCTTTGAAGACAAAAGTATCCGCCCCTGCTTTTACTAATTTGGGGTTTTTAATTAAAATCATAACATAAGGAACTCAAAATAGGACCTGTTCATAGGGCGTCCCATATGCAATAAAAATTGGATTGGTTGACTTTGAGAAAAGTGCATTTTTTAAGGATCAGCTAGGACCTGGATTTGCACAACTTAGCTTTTGTGTCTACACCTTAAGTAGCTTCCTTCCATGAGTGGGTTCTTCTCTGGAAATTTTTGTTAGTATTTTACCTCAGAACAGAATATAAGTGTTAGTAGTCTTCATATTATCTAAATAGTAATATGACTATCAGAAATTAAGTAAAGTAGCTACTGGGATGAGAAGAAAAATTCCCAACCAGAAAATGAACATAAAATACTTTTTGAAAAGCTGATACAAAAACAGAAACTATAACGAAATAAGATGTCAGAATTAAAACCAAATGTAACTTCTACTAAAGTAAATGTAAAAATGATAGAACCTATTTCTTGAAATCTCAGATTATATTAAAATACTGGAAACGAAACAAAACAAAAAAGAAAAGTTTCCACTTAAAAATATTTGTACTTACAAGTCATATTTTCCTCTGCCCATCTCGATGATTTAAAAACTGGAAATCATACTTTATTCTCCATAAAGATTATTCCCGTAAGATTCAATGATATCTTAGGGTAGATACATTAACTACGCAGAGAGCTTGACTCCACATGCCTACTATCTGAATAAATAAACAAAGATGTCTCACACCAATGTGCTTATTCACAACACTAAATCCAATGTCTATAACTCTCTGTCCCTTGGAGTTGATTGACTTCTATCCCCAAAGCTCCTCCAGGGTTGGGTGCCCACCAGAATCCTAGATTACAGAATGTGGTATATTTATCTAATGAAATATGAGCTGTGGGTACCGTGAACCATGCCTTGCCACAGACACCCTATCCATTTGCTGAAAATAATCAATCTCCAGAAAATAAAAGTCCAAGGAAACATTAAAATTGGGTACATGCCGAGGATTAACAAGGGCAGAACAGCAGTTATTTGATTGAGTTGGAGTCAGTGCACCGGTAAAGGATTTGGTCATTTACCATCGACCTAAAAAATGCATTTGTCATAAAAAGGCTGGAGTTGGAGTCTACACAGAACCAGGCAGGTTACACAGAGCTGTCTCTTGGATGGGAAATGATGCATTTGCTGTGATGGTGGATCATTCCTATTCCTGGTCAGACTGATGCTCCAGGTTGGTCACCTTGGTAAGAGAACCTCCACAGCAGTCCATGATCCCACACCGTACTCTTAATCTTCCCTGAAAATAATATTACTAACATCTGCAGTCATAACAGTAATGACACGGAACATTTGTGTGCTTATGATATGCCAGGAACTGTCATCGTTGTGTTTCAAATAAGAAAACTCATGTAGCCCTCCTCAGAATCCTTTGACATGGTTCTTATTACTCATACCTAATGGACTCATTCATAAATGGAGGCTCACAGGAGACAAGTCACTAGGAAACTATGGAAACGAAGACTGCAGCCCAAGCCTCTGCAGCTCCAAACCCAGGGTCCCCTCTCACAGGGCCACATGGCTGGGAAGCCCGGCATACTGGGTGTCTGTCCTGGTACACTCCATTGTCTTGACTAAGAAAACACTCTCTCCCAGCTTGAACAATGCCCAGCTCAGCTGGAGGAATCAAACATAAGCTAAGAGGATGGGGGAAATGTTTCCGATGGCAGCACCTCTTCTGGGTATGGAGGAAGGGTAGAAGGTGAAAATCCAAAGTTGGCTCTCCTTAGATGAGGAACCTAGGAGGAGAACGCAGATGGCCAGCACCAGGCATCTGCCTTTCTATCCTTGCTCTATTCCCTCTCAACATTTTCCAGAGAAATGACTCTTGAAGAAAAGGCTCAGGTGGAAAATTATGCAAAAGAATAATAATAATAAAAAAAGCATGAGCAGAAGCTGAAGTAACACTGAGAATCTATGTTGCTGTGGACTTCCTAAGTTTCATTCTAGATAACATCCACATTCGCTCTAGAGTCAGCTTGACTTTGGGGGCATCAAGACTCTGACTTAAACTTTTTATCTACAAACATAAGGTATGAATAGAACCAATTGCATGAGGTCATTATCTGGATTTAATTAAATAATGCTGTGAAAGATCTCAATACATAAAAAGGATCTGGTGCAGGAGTAGTAGTAGTAGTAGTAGTAGTAGTAGTAGTATGTTCCTTAGGTCCTCCTCTTAGCTGTCTTGGTGCAGGATGCAGACTCTGCTCTTCACCTGCTGTACAAATCCAGGGCTCACACCCTCTTTGGTAAGCAGAGATGTCTGGCTGGGCCAGGCCAGGTAGGAGGCAGGTGAGTAGCAGAGAGTCAATTCTCCTGCTAGCTTTTAAAATTATTTACCATTCTTACCAAGGTTCAGATATGGCCGAAAACAAGTGGCCTTATCTTGATCTTTTTTTTTTTTTTTTGAAGGAAAAGCACAGCTAATCTCAATTCTATTTTTTCTTCACAAAAACAATGAACAGCTCCCCGCTTAGAATGTCAGCCACCCACCCTCAGCTGTCTGATGTTCAGGCTGAGGTGCTACCTCCTTTCAAGATTTGTTTTCTCTGTCCATTATCTGGTTACCATCTTCAACATATTCTTAACTGTTTTCATGTGCTTTTCCTTAAAACCAGTTGACCAAATTGTTGGAAAAAAATTAAGGGCCTGGTAGGGGGGGAATGAAGGTTGATAAAATGCAGTCCATAAAACTCGAGTTGGAAATGAAGATGTTTAACTTGGAATGATAGTGAGAGATTTATACAGAAGTAGAAAGGGTCAGAGCTGGGATAAGACTACTGGGAGAGAGCAGGAAAAGGAGTCTGATTCCCAGAGGCTGTCTGGGTTTCTGGATGCTAAGCCATCCTGCTCACCAAAGAGACCGTTCCACTTGGATCCGGAACTTCATCGCATTACCCTAAGTTCATAAGCATCACCTTCTAATTATATTTGTAAAATGGAGAATCACCACCGAAGAGTTTACATATCAAAACAGTGTCTTTCCAAACAGAATTCTCAAAGATAGACAGCATAAGCCAGTAAAAAAACTCGGATCAGCAACATTATGGAAGCATAATCCAAATAAAATAAACCCAGGGGGTTTCCTCCGCTGCTGACCTTGAATCACAAATTATATTTCTTATCCCACACACTGAGACTTTTCCCAGTGCAGCCCCAGAGATGAAGCGGAAGTGTCAGCTTCAATATTAGAATTTAATTTTACATTTCCTTCAGCGGATCACTAATTCCAAGGTTCAGCATGCCTAAATGTTCTGTGGTCGGGTGGATTTTAGTGGTCTTTAAGAGATTACCTCAAATGCAAAAATCTCTCCATACCAGACCAGAAATATTTCAAAAGAAAAGTAAAACGTCCCTACTGCTTTGTAATTTAGCTTTCAAGAATTTACATTACTTAGAAACATATTTTGGTATCACGATTGTGCCAGGTTTCGGGATGGGAGATGCTCTATTCTTGCTTTTCCCACAAGGAGTCATCAGCCAAGTATTTATTGAGCCTTTGAGTCATACATAGCAATGTACAAAGGCAGTTGGAGAACACAAGGCAAAGGAGACAGCTCCCTGCCCTCAGGGGGCTCATGGTTTAATTGGGAGGCCTTTGTGCCTTGTCTTCTACTTACTATTATTATTTTATCTCCCCTGCATGGACAGTTGTTTGACATACTGTCAAGTAGCAGAAGAATGTCCTAAATCAACTCATTCCAGTTTCATGGAATGACTTCAATCACTGGTCACAGGGTCTTACTATGTGCATGCAACTGTTTATGGGAAGTTGCTGAAGTATGTTTATTTTATAAGGTGAAGGACACAGATGCCTATGTAGCAGGGACACGAGTGAGGTTGAAATCAATGAGCAAGAGCTGAGGAGAGGGTGGAGGCTGAGCAGTAGCCAGTAAGGCCTGAGGGAGGGAATGGCCAGGCAGTGGCATGGAGACCAGAGGAAGGAATTTCGGTTCCAAGCAGGGAGGGTAATACATGCAGGGACACGCAGGCAGAAGGAGCCCGGCTGTACAGGGGCCGCTCAGGTGAGCGGGCCAGCTGTTCTCTTTGCTTTGGCTGAGACCAACCTGTGAGGAGATGCTTTTGCAGTGAACTTGCAAGTATGGGAAACAGAAAGCGTTTTGTCCCCTTCGGAGAGTGTCCCATTTTCCACTCAGGACCAATTTGCGTGCCACAGCCCTGACTCTGCGATCCTCCTTCAATGGATGTCTATGTTCTCGCCAGGAAGGGCAGCCCTGGCTAAATGTTATGGTTTGGAATGATCCTTCACAAGGATGGAAAACCGAGTTAATTCAATTAAGGTCCAGGGTCCTGGACTTTGAACCAGCCACAGTCTCAATTTTAGGAGAAGATGAAAAGTTAATTATTTGCCGAGTTTGAATGAAATCGACTTTGAAAATCGCTTTCCAAAACAGTAATTTCCACCTCAGCTTCCCTGTGGAAAATCAATGCAGGTTGAACCAGGGTCATAAAGAGAACCTAGGGAGTGGGGGTTTGTGATGGGGTACAGCAGCCCCTGCTCATCTACCTCCACACTGTGTTCGAAGGGCTGAGTGAGGCCTGGAAGGGGAACAGGCCGGTGTTTACCCTCAGAGCTACTTTGAACAGGAGAAAGAAATATATAAGCAGAATACAGAAAATCACGGCTTTACAGTGCCTTTTAGGGAACAGCCTTGGTAATAATTCATTCGATGGGTTTTGCCTTTCTAACTGGCAGCTTTGTTGCTGCTTCAACATTATGTTATTTAAGTTCAATATTTTAACTTTAAAACTTATGCACGCACATGTTTGTATGTAGATATAACCATAAAACTACTCTACTGATGGAGTAAATATAAAAAAACTAAAGTCACCCTTAAGTTCATTGGCCAAGTAATAAGCTGATGATTTTAGTGTACATACTTCCAAAAACTGTTTAAGTGTTCAAACAGTGGCACATGCAGGCATTAACACCACACATAACAAAGCACAAGAATATATTAAAATAGTTATGCTTCTGGCTTTGTTTTGATTTTCACAATGATATGCCATAGACTTATTTCCATGTAAACTGGGATAGCCTAAGGATAAAACACATGAAATTTGGAAAGAAAACATCGGAGTTAACTGAGAAAACATCTCAATACTCTAAACTCCAGTAAAAATACAACCAATCTTTGGGATGGCTCTGAAGTTTAAATAGAACACTGTATGTAAGGCTCTTGGTATCAAAACATAGTGTGTTCAGTAAATGTTAACCATTGTCTTAGCATTAATGAACAAAGATTTGTGTCTTCCTTTTTAATGACAGCAAAATATTCCATTGCTTTCAAGATGTATCATGATTTATTTATTAGTAGGCCCTTCTTGATGGACATTTAGCTTGTCTTCACTTTTATAAATGGATCTGCAAGGAATATTCTATATAGGTAATTTTGGCAGCTTTGCTATATAGGTAGAGGACATTGGAAAGAAATATTTTCTGAAAATAAGAAATACCATGGCCCCCTTCTCTCTCAAAAGTTATTTTAACCTAAGTAAGAAATTTAATTAAGTAATCCATAGGAACATGCTGGAAATGCTATTCCGGGATCCGAACCAAATATTTGCAAGTCAACATTCTCCTGGCAAAAACAGTAGACTGAAAGTTAGGAGAACTCAGCTCCAGCTCAGCTCTAGGGCAACATCGCTCCAAATGAACAACAAATTTTTAAAGCCTCATTTTTTTCTCTTCTGTAAAAAAAAAATAGTTGAGTAAAATGAACTAGAAGATCTCTTTAGATAACTGTGGAACTCATGCTCCATATGTGTTACTTGACAGGAAATCTACCATAGAGGCAATGAGAAAACCCAAGTCTTAAAAGAACTGGGCCTAGAGGATATCATGGTCTTTGCAATCAGCTCTAATGAAGCAAGATGAAGTGTGAATCGCAATATTTTCTCTCTATCCCTATGTTGAACTTTGGATAATCATTGTTACCTCCAGTTCCAGAATACATGAGGGATGGAAATTCACAAGCCTGGAAAGTGCTTGGAAATATCTAGCAAGCATTACTGAACCTTACAACCTACATGAAAAACTTCAAAGACCTGGGGTGGGGCCGTAAGAAAGCTAAGATACGGTTTCTTGCTTTAGAATTGCTACCATGTGGTGAGAGAGGAAAAGCATGCCTATTGAGAGATCTCTGAAAATAAAAAGTTTGATTGTTTATGAATTTATAAACTTCCTTATTTCCAAATGATTTATGACAGTTTAGAAAATTGCATATAATACAAAAAATGCATAGAAATAAGGAAAACAATACTAACAAAATGACAAATACTGGTGGGACCTTAAGGTAGGAACAGGGTAGATACACCAAATCTAGTCAAAGAAGTACTGTGCACTACATCTATAAGAATTCTGCCAATCAGTAGGAAGAGGGAATTGGCTACATAAGGAGAGACAGACATACGTATATTTATTAATGTTATAGGGATCAGAGTGGTAACACTAAATGCTTATTCAGACCTTGCTTTGTGATAAAGCAGGTAACATCCTCAGAATTTTACTTATAGACTAATTCACTTAACTTCACACTGAACTGTGAAGCAGGCAGAAACAGGCACAGAGTGGTCAAATAACTCACCCAGGTAGGCAGCTGGAGAACTAGGGTCCAGCTCTTAGCAGTTCTCCACATCTCCGTGGCTGCCCGCACTCCATATTCATAGCAAGAGTCACTAAACCTTTTTCCTATTATCTCTGGGTAGTAGGGGAAAGGGAGAACATTTTAAAAGATTCAGGCCAGCATCTCAGGAAACAGGAATTGTGGGGAGGCTAGCAGCTGTCTCAAGATCTCCTGAAGACTCCAAAGCAAGAGTTGCATCCAAACTCAGCTCTATTTCCACACCACACAAAGATACTGACCTTCTAGAATCCATAGGTCAAAAAGAAAGGAGCAGAGTTACACTTTTTCCTTTGCATATATTTTTATATGCCTGCAAAATTCAGAATTCCTTTTAGGAAAATGGTACCCACTGCAGCATGTGTGCCGCCTTCATTTTCCCCTTTGTCCTCTTACCCTCCCATCCCTAAAGTTGCAGATCCACTAACTTCAGATGGGAAGGACATAGCAGCAAATGGCAGAAGGCTGGAGAGAGGGCAGAGTGGAGGACGATCAAGGGAACTGGCTTTAGTGCTTCTTCCTTGGTGATTCCTGCCATGACACTAAATTGTAAACCACACAAACCCGTTCTCATTAACAGCCTGGTGACAGATATGAGAAAGGTTACTCATCTGAAGCCACGGGAGCTTCCTTTTCTCTAAGAATCCCAGGCACACAAGAAAGACTCTGCTAGCAGCATTTTCAGAGTACTCATTCACTTGAAAATCAGATCCGTGGAAGGTTGACAGCATTCTATGGGAAATCTGGGCAGCCTTTCAAGGAGAAGGCTCTAAATGCGGTCATTGATGCAGTGATTAAGGAGAATAATTATCTCTTCCCTTTATTCTTCCACAGAGAATTGCTAGAGGCCAAGAACTGATTAGTGCTAGCTAACAATCCCCCTCTGCCCTCAGTGGTACCACATCCCCCTTCCCCAGTGGCTCCCAAATGTAACGGGCATAATATTTTTCAGCTGAACTAATTCATGAAGCTATAAAAGTAGCAGCCTTGCTGGCCATTCACCATTTGGGATTTAAAAACTCAAGAATAGGAGATTAGGCAGTGTCTTGGCTTTCTATACTGTTACTACAATTAAATACACAGCCCCAAGTGAATTAATCACCTTGGTGCTGGCTGAAATAACGCAAGAATCTAAGTGAGATTTTGAAAGATGTTTAGACTAATTTGGATGGACTAGGAATTGCTAATGATTTTCATAGCTAATACTTTCGGCTCCCTCCTTCCAAAGCAAATACATGTGTGTGTATGCACACACACACACACACACACACACACATATACCTTAGTATAATACTGGGTGGTTCTTAGTTGTATAGACCTTATCTTGCAAAATAAATTTTTTACCTCTCTGCTTATATATATCTCAATACAGCTCAGGAGATAGGAAGACTAAATGAAGCGTAATTGATATTTCTTTTCCAAAATTGAATACTCATAGTTCATTTTATCATGAGGTCTTGGACCAGAGCCTTCAAGAACTGTCAAGTCAGACAAGATATCAATGTGACAAAATGACCACAGTTTACATGAGGATAGTCAGAAAATCTTAAACTCTAGAGACATACAGAACATCACACAGAAAAGTCAGAACATCAATTCTGCATATTTCTAAAGAGGCCTCTTAGAAAGTTAAGAGAGAGACAGAGTTAAAGGATAGCAGTTTGTGCAAGAATAGCTAAAGTTGTTATTTAAGAAAAAACTTTTTCCCCAAATTTATTAAAGGTATAATTGACAAATAAAAATTATATATATTTACAGTGTACAATGAGATGTTTTGACATATATTACACTGTGAAACAATTAATCAAGCTAATTGACATAACTGTCACTTTACATATCAATTTTGTTGTGAGAACATTTAAGATCTATGCAGTTAACAATATTCTAATATACAATACAATAATATTAGCTATTAATCACCCTCGGTACAATGGATCTCCAGAATTCATTCATCTGGTCTAACAAACATTGTACTCTTTGACCCATATCTTGATATCCCCACTACCCCCAGTCAGTTAATTTATTTCCATTAAAAATAGAATGAGAGAAAACTTGCATTCAATCCTTACAGGAAAAAATGCACAGATGCCCTAATTATGCAGGTGTGACCTTACAAATACAGAACAGGACTAGTGGCACTGAATTCAATTAATGCAACTCTTTCAAGAAAAGAATGGAAAACCATATATACCACAAACCATGCATGTGATAGTCCTGGGGATTATCAAGGGAAAAAAAATGAAAAACATCAAGTTCAACCAGAATTGTGATGGCCCTGGGTAATGATGGAGAGCAAGATATACTCGATGAAAACCCTAAATACAGCAGCAGGTGGAGAAGATGTTGACTTTATTTAGCATTAATTACAGGAAAGGGTCTATAAAATGTGGTCAAAAATTATTATACCTCCAGTGTTATGCCAACATTATGCCATCTCCTGTTCCAAGGCAGGTGTATTATTCCTAGTCCCTAGGATTAAAGTAAATCATTGCTTTTCCATGTATTCTGAATATTGCATTTCATTATTTTTTACTACCCTATTTCTGTAGGTTTTGTGATTTAATAGGCACTTTACTATGTACACTTATCCTGGGTTACTTGTTGGGAGAAGGAATGTCAGAAGAAAAGACTGTCCCTGCAATATTTCCTTTTTAATCCCTGGATGACCTTACTCTACATTCATTTCTGGAATCGTATCTGGACTCAAACATATTTCCAGTAATGGCCACAGATAAATCTTACTCATGCTACTCACTTGGGATATGTGTGTAGATTTAAAAGACTTATGTCAAGCTACTTACTTGCAGTTATTTGGAGAAGCCCAGACTTGCTTACTGGACACCAAAAACTTTGTTCTAATAGCCATAAAACTATACTAATTATTTCAAATGAAAGAGGATCTAGATTCACCCAAAAATCTAAAAGTAATCAAAGTATACTTATTAAATCTGAATTTAAAAATTTAATAAAATACAAACACCCAAGTAGCATTTAACACTAGGCCGTCATCACTATCTATTAAAATAGTCACAAAGTCACAGAAACCATAAGACCTCATAGAGGAGTCAAGAAAAATGAAACAATCAAAAGCATTCCTATGACTCATCTCCCATGACAAAGGTGCCCACTGACCCACCCAACTGTTGGGCAGGAAACAACCTCACTCCAGCCAGACCCTCCCAGCCTCCTCCTTCCTGATAGGTCCTGATTTTGGAAGTGGGCATAACACTCCCCCTTTAAGCCATTTCTCACTCCCACCCTCAACTTTCTGTATGTTTTTGTCTTAAATTCTCAAAACATAGAAAGCCAGGCCTCAGAGAATGACCCAAGGCAGTTCCCAGAATGCAAAGCGGTAGGCAGAGGAAAATTCAGTTGGTCCTAGGTTTCCAAGGTTTCCTATCTGAGGATTAAATCAACTGTAGATGGAACATATTCTGAAAAATACTACACCCATGTGAAACATGAGCAGCCTTCTTCTCTTGTCATCATTCCCTAAAGAGAACAATGTAAACTATTTACATAACACTGGTATGACATTACATACTCTACGTAAAATAGAGATAGTTAAAGTCTACCAGATGGTATGTGTAGGTTGTATGCAAATACTGAGACATTTTATATAAGGGACTTGAACATTCATTGATTTTGATGTTCGTGGTATCCTATGAATACAAATGAATGGCCATACAGACAGCAACGCTCTGATGACAGCACATCCAGGAACATTGGACGTGCAACTTGTTCATGTCAGGGAGCCATACAGAGGGTGGGAGATGAACAGCACTCACCCTTACAATCTCACCCTTTAGTATTTCCTATGGATGTACTATGACACTATACTATCATCTATCTATCTATAAAGTGGTTAAAATGGATATACAGGAAAACCTTGGTTTGAGAGCATAATTCATTCTGGAAACATGCTTGTCATCCAAAGCACTTGTGTATCAAAGCAAGTTTCCCCATAAGAAATAATGGAAACTCAGATGATTAGTTTCACAATCCACAAATATTAATATAAAATGATTACAATACCGTAATATAATGCAAAATAGTAAAAAAAACACAAAACATAAAGAAAAATAAACAAATTAACCTGCTTACCTTTGAAAACCTTGTTGAGGGAGACAAGAGAGAGGAGGGTTATTGTGTGGGACAACTTTCACTATCACTGATGGAATCACTGCTATCTATTGACTCATGGGAATCTATTTCTTTTTGTGCAGCTTTAACAAGGAACCTGTCCAATGACACTTGCTTTTGCCTCCTTGTGAGGATTTCTCAGAAATGCGACATTGCATTTTCCTTAAACAAACTCATCACGCACTGCTACAGCCATATTCAGGTGGTGTTTTGTACAAAATTTTGCACTGTTTCCCACATTTTACACATCTCTCTAATCTCATTTGAAGTGAGGGATTCCTCCACCTTTCTCTCTTCCTTTGCAGAGGAGATAGTAACCATAACCTCTCGCTGTAGAGATGATCACCTACAATCGGAAAGAGGGGGGAAGGGGGAACCATTGGGTCAATTGTGATTATATGACATTCGGCTTCACATACTATTTGTTTTGCAAGATTTTGCTTGTTTATCAAGTTAAAATTTATTAGAAATGTTTGCTTGTCTTGCAGAGCACTCACAGAACAAATTGCAATCTGAGGTTTGGCTGAATCTATTTATATCCTCTTTGTATATCTGTGCTTCACACACACAAAAAAAATTATTTTCGCCTTTGTCCACAAAGAATCAAATTTACCTCATTACTGGTGATGTCACCTCCCTCCCTCTTGAGAATTCATGTACTGGTCCCTTAGTCCCCAGGAGTTAGCATTTGGGTCCAGGTTGAAGTATTCACCAAGCATAGCAGTGTTTCTTGATCTTTGTACTATTGATTTCTGGGGCCACACATTTCTTGACTTGGGGAGACCTTATGCCCCCCAAGATGTTTAAAGGCATCCCTGGGCTCTAGATGTCAAAAACACTGTTATCCTCCATTTCCCATAACAACCAAAACTACCTTCAAACTGTGCCAATGTCCTGGGGCAGGAGCCGAGGAAGGACCGCCAGCTACATTTTTAAGGATTAGGAATGCAGCAGAAAATAAGGCAAAGTCTCTGATAGACTAAGTTTTGCTAGTAAACTATTGCACAATGTTAAGAGGTTTCAGTTGCTTTACCTCTCAAGGAAAATAAAAATAAGTTAAATAATACCCAAGGTCTTCCATGACTTTATCACTATGGCAAGTGACTTCCTAGTGCTTTTACTTTAACAAACTTGTCTATTTAGAATGGCTTTTTCCCCATTAACAATTTTAACCAAATATACACTCATAATTTTTAGAACAAATATTAAAAATATTCAACAAACAAATGTCTTTTTAAAAACAAACATGTTCTTCCAAAAAAAATCAGTCTGTGAATATCTTTACAGAGAAAACTACACAAATATAATCTCCTTGTAGCTTCAGACCTGAGCAGTGTGGGGTCATGTAGGAGGTAGAGCAGAACAGGTATAGAACTGGACGCATGACAGACATTCTGCTTTGTGAATATAAAGCTATGGCGAGTTTAATAAAATTATACTGAGCCTTGTTAAAGATTTCATAGACATTTTTAATAAAAATGCCTTGCCCTCTCATATAAATGGACAGTTTGCAATTCAAAAGCTAGGATCAGATAAAATGATTGCAATGGTAATAAAAATGAGAGCTTAGATTGGCATGCTGTCTAATATCTTACAGATCACTTGATTTTCACCAAGATCTCATGATATTGATAGTAGAGAAAGTAATGTACAAAAATGAGGCTTAGGAAAGCCAAATGAGGGGAACTAAGAGTCTTCCCATGCGCCCTGTGACAGGTGATAATGGAGGTTTTGAGTGATGCTGAAATTTTCCTGGCCATTCTTGCTAATGTCAAGTTCTGTTTCTCCAGTGTCACAGAAATACTCTATTCCTGGACCCAGGAACACACTGAGGATCTCCTGGTGAACAGAGGATTGAGGGCATCCACATCTCTGTGATTTAGGAGATCATGTGTTGTCTTGGTGAACAGAGTGTGAAAGCTATGTCGATTCCTTTAACTGTGACCTCGAACAGAAATTCTGCCACAATGCGGGAACTGCCTTAATTTGAAGGCCTTGAATTTGGTTTAAGACCCATTTTCACTTTGAGGTGTATCTGCGTGGTGTCTTCTGCAGCAAAAACTATCATCAGAAGGACTGGAAGCTGCAAATGCTGGATCATGCCCACAATTCCAGCCTTCTGGAAGGCTGAAGCAAGAGGATGGCAAGTTTGAGCTCAGTGTGGGCAACATAGTGACTTAACAAGACCCTGTATCAAAATTAAAAAATGAAGAATTGGGGGATGTAACCTAGTGGAAAGGCCCTGAGTTAAATCCCCAGTATTCAAGAAAAATAAAGTACTGGTGACTCATTTGCTGAGGAAACCTTTAAATGTCTAGAGAACTCCATTGAAGATCAGAATGAGTCTCTATTTTTAAAAGCTAGTGATGTGTGCTCCTCTCAGCCTCAGAGCTGACCAAAGAACTACTCATGGGATGCAAAATTGGCTCCTTTTCTCCTTGACTTAACAATTAGAATGAGCCAAGTTAGATAGTCAAATCACTTGAAAAGAGGGAGGATTTTAAATTATTAGAACTCACAACTTCATTTCCCAGCATGAAACCAGCTCAGCATCTAGGGAACTTTACAAATATTATCTGACTTGTTCCTAAATAAAGCTTTTTGGTGTTGGGTCCCATTGAAGAAATTGAGAGAATCCTTCCAGGTCATATTCCAGTAGCCAGTGGACTTTGTTTAACCAACTAAGGGGACCCAGTAAAAGATGTTGACATCTCATACTGGCAAATCCATGTATCCCCTGTGAGTTAAGTGCCTGCTGTGGTCAACATCTGGAGAACATTCCAGAAAGCTTAAATGATTATTATCCTATTTTGGAATCTTCACACTCCCTGGGCAAAGCTAAAATAGCTGGCTGAAGAATGAGGAACTTCTAAAGAGGTATCCAAAAAGAAAGTCAAATAGCTCATAAAATCTTACTCCAGTCTGTAAAACAGTGAAAGAGACACTTAGCATAGGGTGTTGTTTCCTTGGTTCTCTTTATTTTATGAGGTCTCAATAAGTTTCCTGGGGCTGCTGTAAAAATGATTTCTTTATAGTGGTTTGCTGAGCTACACTACACACACACACACACTCACACTCACACATGCACACACACACACCCTGCCTCCTCCCCACACTCTCCACCCTTTGTTTAGTTTGCAAAAGTTTTTTCCATCAACTGTGTTTTTGCTCAAAGTGCTGCTTTTCCCTCAAGACAATGTTCACTATTGATTGGGATTGTGAGAGGTGACATTATAGGCTCACCAAGGCTTCAAATTTAGATGTTCTTTAAAGAATGAAATGTGCCAGTAATTCCCAGGAAATGGACAATGGAAAGTGGCATCCCTGTCCTCTCTTTATGAATGGAGCACTGATCTCTCCAGCTGCTGGTTGTACTGAGACAGACCTCAGCTGTCAGCCTCCTTTAAGATTTACCTCCAAGCCAGGCACTGTGGCATGTGCTTGAAATGCCAGCATTCTAGGAGGCTGAAGCAGGAGGATTGCAAGTAGGAGCCCAGCCTAGGAAACTTAGTAAGACCATGAAAGAAAGAAAGAAAGAAAGAAAGAAAGAAAGAAAGAAAGAAAGAAAGAAAGAAAGAAAG
>NW_004624801.1:2120990-2132264 GCF_000247695.1 Heterocephalus glaber
GAAGGAAGGAAGGAAAGAAGGAAGAAAGAAAGAAAGAAAGAAAGAAAGAAAGAAAGAAAGAAAGAAAGAAAGAAAGAAAGAAAGAAATGCCTCCATGGCCAATAGCTACTTCACCCAAGGCAGTGGCTCCTTCCAAGGCAGCTCATGCTTGTGATTGGTCAACAGGAGATACAAAGGCCTGACCTCCTTGCCGAAACTCTGGACAATTCTGAAGGTGATTCTTGCTTCACAGCATCCTGTGGTGTTGATTCTGCTTTTCCGTTTGTTTATTCTTAAGCCTTCTCTGTCAAGAAATGTTGATCTCAAGAACCTTCCATGATAACCGACCTGCCTTAGCATCTTCTTCCCAAGGAACTCAGCTTGTGATACATAGTGCCAAGAACAGACTGAGAAAGCAGATGCTAAGATGGTACATTAGTCCATTTTCCATTGCTATAACAAAATATCTGAGGCTGAGTACTTTTAAAAGAAAAGAGGGTTTATAACTCACAGTTTTGGAGATTTATGAACACAGCACTGGCTCTGCTTGCCTCTGGTGAGAACATCATGGCAGAGGGCATCACCATATGGTGGAGAAGCAGAAAACACCAAGAACATGTAGTGGCCTTGCTTTGTAAGAACCCACTCTTGGGAGAGCTAACTTGCTCTGTCAGACCAGATTAACCCCTCCCAAGGGGGTGCTCCCCTAATTAGCTCCCACTAGGACTCACCTTTTAAATGTTTCACCACCTTAACACTGCCATACCAAGGACCAGCTTTAAGCACACAAAGCTTTGGGGGAAACACTCAAACCAATCAGAGGAAATCTGGAAACTTGATGCCACTGTCACCCAGCTGACATTGAAGGCCCCTTCACTGGTGACATGGAGCAGTGTAATTGGTGAACTTTCACCACTGGTAGACTGGGTGGTGTATGTTTGGGAGGGAATCCACTAGCTGGAGCAACTTATTAGGTTTTAGAAATTCAGGAGAAAGGGGAATGATAAGGACACTGAGTAGCGATTACTAAGCTTGATTGACCATCTAGCAAAAACAAAAACTGTGGGTAATGAATGAGAAACTAAATGGTAAGTGGGAAAAAAATGGGAAGACTTCCTTATGAGAATAGAAAGTGACTCTGATGACCTCCAGGAGGCAGTGAAAGCAGGGGACTAGGCCAAAGAAATTTAACTCCTAACCAAGTCAGAGTGGCTATGCCAAGGTCAGGACCCTGGTTGGAAAAATGGGGCCTTAACTTATAAGATGGAGACATCTGAGCCAATGATGCTCACAAATCTGGATCCCCCAGTTCCCCTGAGCTCTTTTAATCAGTCCGTGGAAAGCTGACTCAAAGGCAAAAACAGTATGGTGGAAGAGCCTGACAGGGTATAGCTGCTCATCCCACGGCAGCCAGAAAGCAGAGAGAGAAGGGAGGAGCTGGGGATAAGAATAATGCACTCTTTCACATCACATCCCCAGTGACCCAACTTCAACAAGCCCCACCTCCTCATGGCACATTCAGCAACTGGATACAGGATTTACACACCAATGAGTACAGCATTCCCGTAGTCCAATCACCTTCCAAACATACCGGACTTTTGGAGGATATTTTAGATCTAATCCATAACAGCCATTGTTAGAAGAATATGGCAAGAGAAGGAGAAGCCAGCAAAGAGCACTGAAGCTTTACAATCAAATAAATCAGCTGAATGACTAGGTGAGGTCATGTTGGAAGGCCACTGTTGGAAAACAGTGAATTCACAAGAGTGCACCCATAACACTAACACTCTCTCAAATTTTTCCCTTTGGTCTAACACTCTCATAATCCCTAGCGAAGTTTTTAGACACTCTGAAATCCTTTAACCAGATTGAGCCTGGATTGAGGAGGAGGAAAGATTCCTAGGAAGAAAGATGCTGGACCACCACTACAAGTGTATATGATAATGATTTCCTTACTCTTTCCTCAGTGCAATCTATTGCAATTGATTCTCCCATAACTATGAATACTACTAGTATACACAGGAGAAAAGAAAATGCCCAAACATGTTGAAGTTTGTTGAACATAGGGACTCAGTGACAAAGGTAACTAACATACCTAACACTTAATCATGGCCTCATTGTTAGAATGGAGCATATAGGAACCAGGTAATCAAAGGGGTCATAGCTCAAATTCAGCTAACAGAGAATCCATAATGTCTTCAGCATTACTGGGTGGTCATTTCCCCAGCCCTTGAATGCATAAATGGAATTGATGGTCTGATAATTGGCCCAAATTCTCATGATGGGTTTGTGGCCTATAACCTAAGAAATATGGAAGTGGAAATAATAAGTGGAAACCTCAGAAAATTCCCCCCATAAGACATCGGCATTTCTTTTTCTTCTTTTCTTTTTTTTTTTTTTTTTTTTTGGGTACCAGGGATTGAACTTGGGTCCTTGCACTTGCGAAGCAGGTGGTGGAACCACTGAGCTAAATCCCTGGCCCTATTCCCCCCATAAGATAGTAAATAAAAATGAAATTTCATTTTGAAAAGGACAGTAGAAGTTAGCACCCACCTTAAAAATATTTAATGATTAAATCAGAGATCAGCAAAATATACACCACTGTAGTCTGTTACCCTTGAGTGGCCTAAAAAATAGGAATGGTTTTACATTTGAAATGATTGCCTTTTAGATGGTTAAATAGGTATCTGTATATAACCTTAGTTTTGTCTCTTGGCTCACAAGAGCTAAATTATTCACTACTCCCATTTTATAGAAAATGCCTGCTAAGTGTTACTTTAAAGGGTGGTCTCTATCAAACCTCTTTTCACTTACCAGTGTGTCTTCCTCAAAACACAGATCCTGAAGGTCAACAGCAATCTACTGCCAAGTCCACCAGCAATGGCCGGATTTGCAGCCACTGTGACATGAGGCAGTTTACTAGAGGAGATTAACGCGGTCCCTGCAGATGGCATATGGTCATTGTTCCAAGGAATGTCTCTGTCCCCACCCTATTAGAAAAGCATCTTAGAAACAGCTGTCTTGTCTTGAAATAAAATACCTTTATAGTTTTATCCCAGAGCTACATTAACTGTCTCACTCTCTGTGATAGCATAGTCTGAAGAGATCTAGACCACCTAAATTTTACAGAGCAATACAATCGTCCAATATATGGATGGCCTTGTGCTAATCAGACCAGATGAGCAAGAATGACCAGCATATCATAGCCCATGGTAAGACAAGTGTGTTCCAATGAAAGAGTGATAAATCCTCCAAAGACACAGTAACATGCATGTCAGCAAATCCATTAAGGTCCCAGCAGGGAGGGTTTGTAACACGGAGGGCAAGAAAACAAACTGACTGTTCTCTGCTCAGAAATTGGGAGTTAATGTGATTATGGTACCGATAATAATTGTAGCATTTGGAGCCTGGAAGGGCAAGCCTTGCATCTGCTGTTCACCCGCCCATGTCTTTAAGTCATTAACTTTGTTACGCCATGTGCCAATAAGATGGTTTGAATTTAGAATTCTGGAGCTTGATCAAAATGCTGGCTCTGCCCCCTTAGGAGTTGTGAAACTCGGAGCATTTTATTTCACATCTCTCTGAGATATGTATATTCTCCCTTGTCCATGATCACCATAGATTAGATAACAGCTAAAGTATCTTCCATCTTTGTATCCTATAACTGAGCAGCCTGTTGTGATGGCTACCAATGCATGCGGCTATTTAAACTATAGTTAAATTGATTACAATGAAGTTAAATTTAAAATTTCAATTCTTTGGTTGCACCAGCCAGATGTTAAGTGTGCAGTATGTGGCCAGTGTCTACCATAGTGGTGAGCACACAGAATGGCTAGTTCCACCATTACAAGATGCTCCATTGGAAAGCACCAGTTGATAAAACTGTAGTGACATATTTCAACCACTTTAGGTTCAACACACACACACACACACACACACACACACACACACACATGCACCCAATGTACAAATAAAGGAGAGCTAACCAAGTACTAAATTACATGCAGTATGTGCTCAGGACTAAGACATATGTATCACTGACTTCCAAGATCACAAAGACCTTATGAAATTGTTATTACAATCATATCAGAAATAGATAAGGAATTTTCTTCATTTCTTCAAGGATCAGATGCTTGTCCCCAACTGCAAGTATTCACCCATAAGCACCATTCCCTGCTACTTTACTTCATTCATTTAAGAGTAACTCCAACATTACTTACTTTCCATCCTATAATGCCTCATTGAAATTTACATTAAGTACATGCATTTGTGTGAGAAAGAAAATTGCCTTGTGTTTTGGGTTGGAGGTTCAGAAGAATTTCCTGACACAGGCAAGTTGAGAACTGAATTTTATATTTTGGAAGGAAAGGGGGGATTCCCATATGAGAGCTGTGAAATATAACTGACTGAAGTTCAAGTGGCTTTAAGGATCTGTTGAGATGAATGGTAATGCATATTTTGAGGGATGATATGTTACTTTAAAACAACCCCACTTAGTACCTGGGCAAGGGTACTAAGCCTGCAATTCATAGCCATGAGATTTCTGGCGGACAATAACATTATTGAGTCTCAATCTCCTCATCTGAAAATGGTCACAATTATAATACTGGCCTTATTTACTATAATGGATGCTACAATATATGGGCCAGATTCTCCCTTCAAGGCCAAGATAATTATTTCTCCAAGTGTAGGAAATGTTTCCAGTTGAAAGCTCACAGCCAGGAGCTTTCCTTCCAGAAATTACTCTTAGCCTAAAGGAATCACTTACCCAACATTTTATAACCCCTTCCTAAGAGTAGCTACATCCAAAGACTAGTATGTGTGGTATGTAAAGATCCAGTCTCCACACCTCAATGTGAGACATTTCTGAAGAAACATCCCAGCTCCAGAGAGCCCCATAGGATCCGCTGGGTCTCTATGGTAACTACATTGCAATTCAATCTCTCCCTTTGCCCAATTCAGCTTTTCTCACTTCTTCACAGATGGTGTCTCTTTTGGTCCATTTTCTGCTGCAATGACAAAATATCACAGACTAAGCAGTTGAGAAAATAAGTTTGTTGGCTCATGGTTCAGGAAGCTGAGAAGTCTAAGAACATGGCACCAGCGACTGTCAACAGTCTTTGTGTGGTGTCATAACATGATAGAAAGGAAGATGAACATGTGCAAGACAGGGAAATAGGGAGCCACATCCCCACTCTGTGATCACGGTCTTTATCCATTCATGAGGACAGCATCTCCACAGCTGATCATCTCACTTCTTAACACTGCTGCACTGGCAATTAAACTTCACCATGAGTTTAGGAGGAAACATTCAAATTATAGCAGTGTCGTCTAGAGCCCTCCTCCACAAACCATCTCAGAGTCACCTGCAAATCACCCACATCCAAGCTACAAATAGAAGTTTTCTCTCTTCATCCCCATCTCACAATTATCAAGACAAATGTAGTATTAAGTTTTTAGTTTTTGTTTTTACCCTGAAGCATTTTATTTTGAAATATTCAAATTATGAAAAAACTTGGAAATTTTTAACTCCTTTTTGGGAGGGAGTAAAGTAATTGTAATCTGGGTTAAACAATTGGCATATTTAGTATCACGACCATTTCAACAGGATCTAAGTTCAGAGTTATCATGAGCTGTGTTCACATTTAGAAAAATACCATTAAGAGTTCGATCCCCAGTACCAAAAAAAATAAAAATAAAAAATAACATTAAAAAAGTTTGCATTAATATTATGCAAGATACTTTAGTCTATAAAACTTATTACTGTATACTATCCACTTCATGATGTCTTTCCCAATACCATTGACCAGAGTGCCAAGTCCAGCGAATGAGGGAAGAATATTTTCTTCATTAAGTAGTCCTAGTACAACTGGATAATCACATGGAAAGGAATAAACCCTTACCTCATACAATCTACACACTTTAACTCATGATGGATTAGTGTCCTAAATATAAGAGCTAAAACCACACAGTTAAATCATCTTGACCTTATATTTGACAATTGACTTTTAGATACGACAACAAAACTCAAGCAACAAAAGAAAGAATAAACCAGACTTCCTCAAAATTAAAAACTTTGGTGCATCAAGGGATATTATCAAGAGAATGAAGATAAAACCTATAAAATAGGAGAAAATATTTGCAAGTTATATATCTGAAAAGGGTCAAGTATCTATAATGTACAAATAACTTTAATAACTCAACAACGAAAAGACAATCCAATAAAATGGGTAAAGGACTTGAATAATTTTTCCAAAGAAGATGTGCAAAAATGGTCAGTGCATGAAAATATGTGCCATATATTTGCCATTAATGCAAATAAATGCAAATAAAACTGTGAAAAGATTCAATACCTCACCTGCTAAAATGGCTATAGTTAAAGACAAAAAAAGTGTTGGTAGGGATATGAAGGGATTAGTATATTAGTATGAGAGTGCCCGAGTTCGGCTGCTGTGGAGCACACCTGTATGTTAAGTATATAACTAGCATGTGACTCCGAAATTCTACACCTAAGTATATACCCCAAATGTACTGAAAACAGGAACTCAAATGTGTGCATGTACTCACATAATCCTAGCAGCACTATTCACAGTAGACTTGATGTACATCAGTGGATGAATGGATTAACAAGGTGTGGTGTATGCATACAACACTATTCAACAACAAAGAGAAAAGAAGCATCAATATATAATACAGTAAAACAGGCTATAATGAAAAAAGCTAAACACAAAAGGTCACATAGTGTAAGATGAGGGTAAAATCCAGAAAAGAAAAGAAAATCCAGAAAAGACAATGAAATAACCAGAAAAAAGAAATTCATATAGGCAGAACATAGATTTATGATCACTAGGAGGTGAAGGGAATGGGAAATGGAGAATAATTGCTTAATATGCCTTACTTTGGAGTGATAGCAGAACGCATGCTCTATATAGAGGTACACACCATTATGAATATAATAAATTCCACCAAACTGTTTGCTTTAAAATGGTTCATTTTACTGTGCATGTGCATGTAAATATTTAAGTTTTGTGCAATAAAATTTAAAACTCTTTTAAATATCTTCTAAGGGAGGTTTTCAAGTTTCCTATGTGTTAACCCTTGAGAGTTTATGGGATTGAGTAGACACTGCTTCTCCACAGTCAAGAGAATAAATTACTTATCTTTCAATTCTTTTGGGGTTTGCATTTGGCAGACATTAATATTCTTCACCAGTAATTTTGATAATTTGAGGGTATATGAAGGATGACACCTCCCTGCTCTCTCTTTGAAAGGACTGCATGATTTATTCTGGCCAATGAGATATAAGCAGATTTTGCTCTCTTCCTCTGCCAAGGTATTAGGGAGAACAAAGTATGAGGTGGCATGGAGATGTCCCAACTCTGAAGCCATCTACAATGCTGAGCTCCCAAAGGAAGACACTTGCCCTGTCCAATAGAGTGAACTTTAGAACTACAAAAAACAGATATTTCCTGGGCCAAACCACTGAAATGTTGGCAGTGCCTGTTACTCCACATTACCTAGTCTATCCTTACTAACACAAAGTGGCCCCTAGAAAGAGATTTTTATTTTCTAAAATTGCTTAGAACTGAGCTGCTATTTAATACTCTGGCGAAAATGACGTAAGACAGGCTGGTACATGGTGAACACTCAATAAATGTTGGTTTGGACATTTGATTTGTAATGTTGGGCCCCCAAACAAACCAGAAACATAATAAAGTAGAAGTTCAGCAGTGTCATCCCTGGAACAGTTTGTCAATGTTCACACAGAGAAACCATCTGCAAAATTATGGATCCTATCCCCTCTCCTTCTCTACTTGCTCACCAGTGGGAATGGAGAATCACGTTCACAGACTACTTCTCAGAGTATCTCTCAGAAATTGTCTAGTCACACAAAGCCAGAAAGAAATATCTAGGCCAGATGAGAGTGATTTCTTTTTAAATATATCTCTTTTCTCTTTGAGACTACTTCACAGTCATATGGGTGAGATTATGAGAAACTCACCTTTATATGACATAAGCATTTCTTTGGCCTAAGATAGAATGTGATTTCCCTTTATCACTGTTTGGAACATTAGAATCATGAAGTCCCTCATGCCTA
The DNA here is from genome assembly GCF_000247695.1 of Heterocephalus glaber. The sequence continues at coordinate 2,129,068 of NW_004624801.1, forward strand.
AAGAAATTGTTGAGTCTTGGTGGTTTATCTGGATAATCAAGGATAGGAAGTTATTGAATTATCTAAGAATTTAGACTGACTGTAGAGACAGATGACCAGGTTATCTAATATTAAATGGGAAAAATTATACTATACACCCTTAAACCAGAAGCTGTGGTAGTGAGGACTGGCAGATAAGCAATTCCTGAGTTTGAGCCTGATTCTGCATCTTACCAGTTGTATGACCCTCCAATAGTACAACGCTCTGAGCTTGAAATCTTTCCTCTGTTAAGTGCACAATATTTGGGAAGAAATTGAGCAAAACCAAGTGTGTAAATAGCCTAACATAGTAAGCACTCATAGAACTCATAATCATTTTTTCTTTTTTGATACCGGGGATCAAACTCGGATCCTTGCGCTTGTGAGGCAGGCAGCGGAACCACTGAGCTAAATCCCCGGCCCTCATAATCATTCTCTCCCTTGAAAGGCCATCCTTTCAACCATAAATAAATATAGCTACAGAGGCAAAATGTTAGTTGGCTTTCTGTCACCTATAATTAAACCTGTCTAATTATCACATTTATTAAATATAAGATCTTATTAGTTCACATGACTGAAAATTCCAATAACAGAACTAAGTTCAGATAGAGGCAGAAAGAACCCAAGGAGAGTCAGAAAGATCTTTCTACCTTCCCATCAGCTCCTTCTATATTCTTTTGTACTGGCCTCCCTCTCTGTCCTTGAAAACTCCAAATATAGTAATTCAAAAATACACACAGGAAAAACTTCTTCCTAAGAGTTAATCCAAAAGATCTCAGAATTCATGTTTATTGGATGAACCTGATCACATGCTCACTTTTGAACTAATCACTGTGGCCTGAAAGGCCACAGTATATACTAATTAGGCTACACAGAACAGAATTTTTATATACTAATTATATATTAATTAGTATATAAATGAATACACTAATGTATGTACTATTTATATACATATATACTATATATATACTAATTAGGCTACACAGAACAGAATTTTTCAACTCCAGCTCAATCATAGAGCTTGAGAATTTAAAAAGGGTCTTCCAATTTTAAAAAATGTACTTTCATTTGAAGAGGGGAGAGTGGAAATTGAGAAGGGAAGCAGAGCAGATTTTTACTCATAAGGCATAACTAGACTAAAGAAAAAAGCAAGAGGAGATATGTGACCAAATATTCAGAAAAATCAGATATCCATATCCTGTCACTCACAGTGGGACTTAAACCCGGAATTGTGTGTCCACCACAGGTAGTGGTTTTCCTACTGCTACATTCAGTCTCCTAGTGGCAACCGTTTATGAGCAGCTAACAAGAGTTAGGTGGGGCCAGGCATGATGGCACAGACTTCCAAGTGATCTCCTGAGGCTGAGGTAGGAGGATCACCTGAGTCCATAAGTTTGAAACCAATTTGAGGGAACACAGGGAGACCCAATCCCAAAATAACAAGGTAGGTGGGGAATTGGCAAGCACAAAACAACAACAACAACACCAAAAAAAAACCAGAGAGCAAAATTGTGATCTAAAAGTTAGTAATAAGAGTTTGAAACTGGATAGCTATTTGTCCTATAACCAAAATAGAAGCAAATTCACTGGGATATATTTGTCAACAAGTAACTGTCAACTCAGATTCAACTGGTTTAAAACACAAGGAAATGTATTAATCTCTTTAGGTAGAAAGGGACGGGGGGAGAGGGAGAAAACGAGCAGGTTCCAGGAAAGGAATAAAGACTTAGAATTTTCCATACCAAATATCTGCTATGGCCTAAGACTGGATGTCATAAGATGGCTACAAGTGGCTTCATGCTACCTTGCTCTAGTCTAGCATGAGAGAAATACCACCTCTTGGCAAAAACATGAAACAAGGTGTTTTTTTTTTCCTTTACTTCGGCATGTGTTAAATCAGGTCATGCAGTTTTAAGGACAAACTGGACTTTAAAAAATTATTTTTTACTGGGCATTCCGTATTTTATCTGGCAACTCTAGTTCTGATTGAATTAAGCTTATTCCAAACACCCTCTAGAGAGAAGTGTGGAGGACATAGGAACAAAATCAGAGTACATATCTGTCTCACCTTTAGAAAGGAAGGTGAACTGAATGGTAAGAATACATACTGTGGAACCACTGCAGACCGCCGGGTGGCATGGACGCCAGCAGGCCTGCCAGAGATCATGTAACGTGGACGCTGTGTGCAGCATTTGAATCTGCACAGGAGAGGCACCAGGGGGAACATAAAGGCTATGGTTATGAACCCCAGAAGAAAGAGCAGAAGTGAACAACAGAGAAAGCCTTTCTGACGCTCCTCAATGAAAGTTGAAGCCCACTGAGAAAGTGAAGAAAAACTCTTCAATAAAAGCATACTGGATCATTGTGGTTGGTAAGTTGGTGGGATCAGCACCTCCCATAGAAACCCAAACTCGCATAGGGAGGAGGACAGCTAGAACCTGCAGTAGAACCTTGCAGAGTTTAATCCTGCAGGAGGTCAGGGACCTCAGCTTGGAACTTGCAGCCAGAAATCAGTCTGAATCTCAGTAGACTACAGCTGGCTTGCTGAGACTAATTGACTTAGACCCGCACACTGCTGCCCACATCGCCTACCAGGAGAGCAGACACATATCCTAAGGGAGAACTTTTTTTGTTTGTTTGTTTTGTTTTATACACAGAGGAGGTGAGCCTCTCCCAGCGGCCAGGAGGAGGCTTCTGGGCTACTGTACCACCTCCCCATCACAGAGGAGGTGAGCCATGACAGCACCCAGGAGGAGACTTCTGGACTGCAGTACCACTCCACCACCACCACCCCGCCCCCCGCCAACAGCACAGAGGAGGTGAGCCTTGCAGGCACTAGCAGCAGCACTCCTGCCCCGCCCCATTGAAATGAGAAGACACATAAACAAGTCTCAGAACCAGACTTCCAGATCACCTAAAGTAACCTCAAAGGGAAATGAGATGGAACACTCTGGTACTCAATCCCCTGGACTCCCTGAACTGACAATGAAAGATGATCTGGAAAAAATGAAATCAGAAATAATTTCTCAGATAACAGCATAGATCATTCCCATAGTGAAAGACACAATTAATAAATCTAGAGAGAACACAGATTAAAAAAATAGAGGAGCTGAGGAACATGATGGAATCCCAACATAGGAAACAAATGGAATCCATAAAACAGATGCAAACAGATTTCC
>NW_004624801.1:2135528-2155461 GCF_000247695.1 Heterocephalus glaber
TGCTGCCACCCACAATAGTTAAAAAAAAAAAAAAAAGGAGGACCAGGGATTTAGCTCAGTGGTTCCACGCCTGTCTCACAAGCGCAAGGTCCCAGTTTTGATTCCTGGTACCAAAAACAAAAAGAATAGAATAGGATGGATTACTTATTAGTGTAAGACAAATTACAGGAGGCTGAGACCTCCAATGGAATTGTCTAGAACAACATTTATTAATAAATTATATTTATATATATATAATTGGGTTACCTCAATTTTATAAAAGCTATTTCACTATATTCAAATTCACAGAGAATATAAACAAAACTACACAACAAAGTTCGAGCTGTGACAGAAAGAAAAATTAGAAGAGATTACTTTATATCTTACTGCAAAGATCATCAAATTATTGACCCAATACGGCCCTTCATCTGTTTTTATATGGGTCATGTTTGCATTTTAAACCATCTTGAACTCATATTGATCCTCCTGCTTCCACCTCTCCCCAGCGACATCACCCCTGGATTTTAAACTGTTGCTTTAAGTAGTCTCCTGACTTGTTAAGGTTGCAGTATTTACTATCATCTACAGAAAATGATTGCTAAGGCTTGTCAGTAATGGCTCCATAATAATGTGTGGAACCCAGTGTAAAGTGAAAACGAGGGCTCCTTGTTCAAACAATATTCAGAATTTCAAGAGGTCAATAAAGCTGTCAACCAAGAACAGGATCCACATGGTGAGCCCTGCCCTGCCTGTTCTAGGATATAAGTACTCCACACCCAGAAATAATGTGTGTGCACACACGCGTGCGTGTGTGCATATGTGTGTGAGTACCCACCAGCTGCAACTGCAGACTAACACCAACAGGGTGTGCACACTGCACAGCCCTATTTAACAGCCTCAGCACAGATTACAATGGTATTTCTATTCTTGGTATAATTTTCTACAATGGCAAACATCTCTTTGGGAATTTTCAGGGAATGCAAAGTATCATCTTTCTTCAGTTGACATGGAAGTTATATTTTTAGAATACATAAAGAGCCACACTTAGGTGTAAGATAGAATTAACCTTTAGGCTCAGATAGTAATTAGCAGGTTTAAATATGAATGTTCAGTAAAGCACCACTGACTGCACTTACTCAGTGGCCCTCATACTGTAACCTTAACAATGCTCATAGCAATTTCAAACCACCATTAGGTATCGGTTCTGCCTGAGTTGAGAAGCACTGGTCTCCAAGATCTAGTAGTAAATTAGGTTATGAGCCTGAGATGTCATAAAAAATGGAATTGTGGACCACTGGGCATTAGTTGAAATGGGGATTGGCTGAAACAGAAAAAATAAAGATAATCTTGCACTGGCACACACCCCTTTGATAAATATATCAAACTAAAATTGCCCTTTGTCTTTATGCCATCACTTGGAGATCATACACATGCCTATAAGAGCAGTGCCTTAGGTCAGTGTAGAACTAACTTTTTTTTTTTTTTACCAGTTTTTATTTTACATTTCATAGATGACAGATAGACATTATTCAGTTCATTTAGATGTTTTCATCAAAAATTTATATTCATTTCAGAGTTAATTATAAGCATTTGTTATATGTAAGCTTTATATTTGGGGGTATAGAAAAGAACACTCTCACACCTAGGAAGAGTAGCCAAATTGCCCCAAAGAGCTAGACAGTAGAAGCAAGACTAGAATTCAGCTTTTAAGATTCTTAGTTCTGTATTCATTTGATTCTCCTCCCTCTTAGGAAAGAAACTAATTCTCCCAGCACTTGTTTGGGTAGTCAAGCATTTTAACTTGCAACTTAGAACAGAGAACATTACCAATAATAGTGGTACCCAATTCTCTTCTAAGTCTTAAAAGAGGCCCTCGCTGGTCATCCCTCTTTCACCAAAAGAGAAGGTAGTTCAGTACACAAATAGTTGCCAAAAGCAAACTGCCAGTGATTCCATGTGAAGAGAGAATTCATATCTATCCTCAGATAAAGTCCATGGAAAAAATGGAGAAATGAGAGTTTGGAATATTTATACAAATTATTATTGTTGAACCGGATCCAGAACTTACTGTAGAACATGTAGGTTTGGAACTTGTCAAGACTCAAAATTAATAGTGAAATTATAATGGGAAGTCATTATGCTATGCATGTGTTGTATGTATTATACATAAAATGCACCAGGAAGGAGTTCATATAAGGTAACCGCCTCAACCCATCCTAAGTAATCCTTGTCAATATCCTAAGAGAGGTCATGGTCTGGAGTAATGTGCTGACATCTGGCCATTTCTGGAAGAATGGCCTGTGTACTCTAAACAGATGGTCTTTAATTAGTGATGGGCTGTTCCAGCAGAGGGCAGCTTGGGCAGGAATGGTTATGTGGACTACTCACCTCATGGCTAGCTCCTAGGACTTTGGTTTATAGTTAGAAGTGCCATGGTGATTACTGCCAATATGTCTGACGTCACCAGAAGACAACCTCTTGGGCTACCATCATTCTTCGAAGAACCCTGTAGTTCTTAGCAAAGATGCTTTGATGTAAATGAGCTGGACAACTCTGAGAGCTGGAGGAAGGAGAAAAGAGCACACGCAATAACCTTGTCTTGAGCACAGCTTCCTAATGAGACAGTGGGTTTTGGAACTGCAATTGCTGTTTGTTCTTTTTAACTCAACACATCTTGAACCCTCTCAGCGGTACAAAGAGATATGAAACTTTAGACTTGTTTTCTACTACATGAGTTAAATGGCAGAGGAAAATGCTCATAGGTCACTATAAAGAGCCAAGGTGCTGAAGGATGGCAAGTTCTATTGCCCAGATGTAAAACAAACAGGCTTCTGTTTCAGATATAAAGAAAAAATTACTTACTGTGTCCAAAACGGAATGCAACAGCCGCAAAGCCATGTCTGTCCTTCCAATATCCCAAAAGTGCTGTGAACACTTACGTCCCAAGCAGAGTGAGACAAGCACCCTTTCTAAACTAAAAAATAATAAAATAAAATGTAAAATATTCTGGTGGTATCTGACCTTGACGGAGGACCTTTAGAGAATAGCCACATTATGTGCACTCAAAGCTAGTTTAGTTGCAGATAAAGACCAAAGTTGAACTCTGCTATACCCAGTGAAAATATGAAATGATTTGTGGGTGTGTGAATATTTATCCAATTTCCTGTTGGGTTTTTCCAGCGATGGCCTTGGAACTTGCTTTACAGTTTTCAATAGTTAGTAGGAATCAGACTCAGCCAACTTAGCCATCCTCAAACTGAGCAGAAATAGAGTAGTATGATATCTCTCTTTTATGTCTTCAGAATTTTAGTCATATGATTTTGTCCACTTATCTGATCCCTCAAATCTCACTTAACAGCTTTCCCAAGGCCAGGATCACTCTGCTGCCATTTCTAGGACTTGAGAAAGGCATCATCTACTCCTTTATAAGCAGTATAGAGGATGTTATATTACCTAAATGGGAAAAATCTCTTCCTGCCATCATGAAGCTTATTGTACTTAGAAATTATATATCAGAGGCCTCTTCCTGTTTCAGACAAGGTGGTCTTGGGGAAATCTGAGGGTGCAAGCTAATTACTACGAGCTTTATAAAAGTCGCGAGACACTTGAGAAGTATACGGATAAGACGGATCCGTGCAGTAGACCGATCATAAAGTTTTCTCTAAACAACCCAGTATAATCTTAGGTGGACTGAGAAATTTCAGGATAGGAAAGAGTGCAATGATTTAGGTGTGAATTTCATGGATTTAAGTTGGAAATTATCTCAGGGCAAAAGTTAAAAAGGTAGCAGGGATTTGACTCAGTGGTTCCACCGCCTGCCTCACAAGCTCAGGGACCCGAGTTCAATCTCTGATACCAAAAAACAAAGTTAAAAAGGTAAAGTCAAGGCTCAGAATATTCTCAATTGCCTGAGTGCGTTTATTATTCTTCATTGTTGGGATAAACTGGAAAGATACTTACAGATCCTGGTGGGAGTTTTGGCTTGGCTATTATTTCCTGCTCAGGCCAAACTCACAGTGTTCATCCGTAAAATGAAAATTACAAATTCTTGAGCTCCTGAACACTTATTTATAGAATAAAAATTATATATATATATATGTACATACATATATGTGTGTGTGTGTTACTCATTCGTTTAACTGATATTTAGTGTGCACTTAGTGTACTCTGAGCACTGCTTAAATGTTAGAAATGCCATGATCAACAACAGCAACAGGAAAAACACCCTTCTTCTATGGATCTGAAGTTCTAGTAAGAGAGCTACAAAATAGATCCATTAATAAGTAATTTCATCACGTGCACATGGTGCTAAAAGGCTCAAGCACATGAGAGATAGAGAGTGATTGGGCGAGTGAAGTGCCATCTTAAATGGTTTGGGGTACAAGATCTCTCATCAATAAATTAAACTGGAGCATATTCCAGACCAGAATGATGGAGCTGTCATGTAGGCATCTAGGAGCAGAGCATCCAGGCAGGTGAATCAGCACGTGCAAAGGTCCAGACAGTTTATATGGATGAGGAAATCTCAGTGGAGCTGAGAGAGCCAGAATCGACAGAGATGGAGTGAAAGCGGGGACCAGGCACATTTTTCATTTGTGATATTCGAGTACAAGATTTATTTCTTTATGTTCGTAAGCAGGACAGCTCTGAAATTACAAAAACAGCTTCTACTTCTAGAGGGCTTACTAGGTGCATGACAGGCGGCCTGCAGTCATTTTGTTTGCTCTTCCCTTTGACTTTAAGAAGTAGGTACAGTTATTATCCCCTTTTACAAGTCAGGAAACTTAGGCTTAAAGGTTAAACAACTTGCCAGTGTTACCCGGCTAGTAATTGCTGGACATTCCAAGGCAAATAAGAATAAACCACAAGGGGGTTAAATGTCTCTCCCTGTTATTTGAACACACAAACACCCCCTCAGTGACAAACTCCCAAGGGAGGTAGGATTGGCTGCGCTCTTCTTAAGCGAGGCAGGGGGAAACTAAGAGAGGAAGAGCCAGTCTCTCTCTCCAGACATTTGTAAAATTTCTATGGCCTTTCCTCTTCTACAGCCCCTCTGAGCTTGGGGCTGGCCCCCATGGGGTTGTTTCCAGCCCTGCTAAGAACCAGGCTGAGAGCTGAGAAGGCCTCAGTCTTCTCTCTGCATGTGCAGCAGTGAAGGGGAGGCTGGTGGAGGTGCCACCTCTTTTTCAGGAACATGCAATTAAAATTTAAGGGGGGGGCAAAAAATACCCATCAACCTCCATTTTTTGAACACGTTTCTGCATGTATGCACGCACACTCATGCACATGCACCACACATGCATGAGGCCATAGACGTCCATCACTGGGGTCCTTGGGATTCTGATGAAAACATTTTCCACCTGGCATAGTTAGGCATTAAACACCCCTTGAGCCCCACCTGAGACTTGGACCGTCAGCAGAGATATTTTTAAACCCATGACACAGAGGAGTGTGACACACTCGGTTTTCTCAGTGGGTGGGTAGAGTGTTATTTCGTGTTGTTCTTGTCACTCAGCCCAACATTACAAGTATGCACTTTATTACTATACGGAGAGCGCTCTGCAGCCCGACTGGGCACAGTGTGTTCCCGATGAGGGGCAGGCAACCTGGCCGGGCACAGGACAGGCAAGCGGAAAGCTGCTGGGACAGAACCTGCCCTCTCAGGGCCTCTCTCATGCATCCAGCACAGAGCAGCAGGGCATAAAGAGTCCCAACTGCCAGGATCTAATACTCCATAGCCATCAGTGGCTGCCCTTGGAAAAATTCTAGATACACAGTTAACAAATAACTAGTGTTTGTCTACCACCCTCTTGTTCTTCTTCTTTTTCCTAATAGAAGTTTATTTGTTTGTTTGTTTGTTTTTTCTCATTATCACACGTAAAATTTATGGCAGGTTAGGACCAAGTAAGTATCTGTATCTCACCATTTAGCTGGAAAAGCAAAGATATTAGTCAAAGCTCTCATTGTCTCCTTGAGCTGAGAGAAAAGAGTAAGAAGTGGGGGGCAGGTGGTGCCTCTGCCCTGGGCACAGGCAATAAAAAGGTGAACTGAAGGCAAAGAATTTGAAAACAAATAAGGAAATAATTAACAGTCACTGTGCTTTTCATTGGCATCTTGCTTTGCTAATCCTAAACAGTGTTGGTGATAGAGATTCCTCCCACCTGAGAGAAAACCCTCCCACCATTGCTCCCTAGCACGCGAGAGCCACTGAGTGATGTGGTTGATTTGGAAGAACAGTAATTTATTTCTGCAGAAGACTGGGGACCTCTGGGTGAAGTTCTGATTTCCCATGATGTGGGTACAAAACTTATTTTTTTCTTCATTGATAGCAACTTTATTTTACCTATTCACCCTCATAGAAATATAATTAGTATCATCTGAAAAATAACGAGTAAGAAATGTCTGCCATGTAGTAAAATGGAACGCTTAAAATGTAGTTCTCAAGAGGGCATCCTTGATGCTAAACTGGTCTTAAATCACATATGTAGTTTGTTAACAACAAGTCCAGAATTACCTCAACAGAGTCTCATTACATCCTCCACTGTAGGTCAGCCATTACCATTTCTGACTTAGAACAAAGGTTGGCAAACATGGGCCAGACCCAGCCCAGTGTCTGCTAGAAGAGTTATGGGAGTATGTCCATTAATCTACATATTGTCTATGGCTCGTTTAAACCTTTAACCGCTAATCCTGCAGTTGTGACAGAGACCGTAGGACTCATAAAGCCTGAAATACTCACTATCTCCACCATCGCAGACCAACTTTCCAGGCACCTGCTCTGGAATAATGCAACCAGCTCCTGGCCTGATCGATCCATTGTTTCCTTTCTTGGTCTCTTACAAGCCATGTTCCATCAGGCAGTCAGCATTACCTATCAATTAAAAGGCATATCATGATTAAAACAGCACTGTTCCAAACTGTCCATTAGTTTTCATAACAATTAGAATCCAACAGAAACTTTGGGCTTTTCCAGGCCAAAAAGATCTTTCATAATCAGGCTGCTGTCTTCATAATCCCTCGTTATGCATTGAATTGTGCCCCCTTCAAATTTATATATGGAAGCTCTGACGTCCTAGGCGACTGTACATGGATACAGGATCGGTGGAAGATAATGAAGGTTTAAAAAGCCAGAAGGACAGGCTCTAATGGGACTAGTGGCCTTATAAGAAGAGGGAGAAAGACCTCGTCTTTCATGTGAGGAAGTAGCAAGAAGTTGGCCATCTGCAAACTGGCCACAGAACTGGCTAGAATCTTGATTTTGTACTTCTCAGTGTCCAGAACTGTGAGAAATCAAATTTGTGTTGGATCAGCTATCCAGTCTTTGTCTTTTGTTATGGTAGCCTCCATCTGCCTCTGGGATGCTAACCTGACTGGTTGGTCCTGGGAAATGATGTACTCCTGATGCCTCCTGACCTTCCTGCTTGGAAGACACCCCCCCCCCATTCTTCCAGAACTATGCCTTCCCATAAGAAGAACTTGGATTTAATGTCACTTTTTCAGAGTCCATCTTGGGCCATGATTAACAATAACACCTCTATAGCTCACTACTTTTTAGTATGTTCTAGGTTTACATTTGCTTTTTTTCATTCACTGATCAGCTTTTTCCATTAACATGCCCTGAAGACTGAGCCGATAATGGATTTGTCTATGCAAAGGGCCTGAAAGAGAGGGATCAAGTGTGGTCCTAAGCTTGGGACCTGGACAAGTAGAGAAAAGTGACACCATCTAGTGAGATGAGGAAAGCTTTGGGAGGAGCATGCTTTGGGAAGAGGAGAGGAGAGGGAAAGGAAAGTCAATATTTCCATTTTGAACATGTTGCATTTTACATATTTATGAGATGCAGGGTGGAGGTGTCTGGTGGGCAATCAGATGTGCAAGTCTGGAATTCAAGGGGGAGCTTGGGTCTGAAGATTACAATGTGTGAGTCAGCAGCATATAGATAGTGTTTAAAGCCATGCTCAGAGAGGAGCTCTGCTGGGGAATGCAGATACGGAAAAGTCCAGGAATTAAGCCCTGGGGCAGACAAATATTTACAGGATGTGAGGAAAGTAAGGCCAAAGAAATTGAGAAAAAAAAATCTATTGAGGTAGGAGGGAAACCAGAACATAAGTGTCCAAAGATCCAAGTGAAGAAAGGCTGTCGTTCCGGAAGTTGCCATGAATTCCAGATGAGAACTGAGAATGGGTCTTTAATTTCAGCCACAGGCTGAGGCGAAAGCAGGGTAATGGGGATAAAATCTTTGGGGGATAGGGCAAAGAAGAGCTCATAAGAGCGAGCAAAGGAGGGAAAACAGAGGTGGAGGTAACAATTTCAAGGAGTTTGTTACATGGCAGAAAGAGAATAAAGTAATAGCCAGAAAAGGGTACAACAAAAGGGGAGATTATCTAGAAGAGATTCCAGTGAGTTTGAAGATAGGTGAGACACTAGGGAAAAGATGAAACTGCTAGCAGGAGAGATCATTGCTGGAGAGACTTCCATAAGTACTTAACTCTGAATGGATCTGAATGAAATATGCTTTCCATGGGAGCAGGGCACCGTCTGCAGGGAAAGCAAGATACGTAGGGACTGAAGGACATGGCAGGTGACTCATTTGTAGGTGGATGAGGAAGTTCTACTTGCTTGTTTTCTCCATGAATAAATGGTGAGGTCACCAGCTGAGCGTGAGGGGGTGGTGTCAGGAGAGAGGGGCCATGACATGGTAGCCTTGGAAAGTGGGACTCGAATAGGCCAGAGAAGGTAGCAGGATTGCCAGGCAGTACCAAGGGCAAGACCTTGGGAAGCTGGTGGTCAAAACTCAGCTTGTGAATGGCCAACCTTGCTTTGTGTTTCCTTCAACCAGATTCCAATATTTTGGTGCAGATTCAGAGCAGGTGGAAGCTAAAGCAGGTGGGAGATTTTCACTCCAGGAAGCTGGAGGAAGGGGTGGAAGCTGAGTTTACACAGTGATTATAACAATAGGAAGATGAGAATGAAGAGGTCAGAGAGCTGTGGGAACATTTCCAAATTGAAGGGTCAGAAGAATTAAAGGTCTCAGTAGGGTCAAAGAATTGCTGAAGTCAGGGGAGTAGAGGGATTTACCTGGAAGATAGCAAGTGATGGTGTGAAAATAGAATCCTTAAATATGAGATTTGGAGGCAGAGTGATCACTAAGTAGGACTGGAAGGGAAAGGCTGCTGAAGTGGAAAGGACAAGATCCTGGGAAGGAATAGACCAAGAGCCCTGGAAACTTGAGCAGGGAAAGACTTCTGAAATAACTGACACAGCCAAGAATGATGGCAGGCACAGTGTGGGTGTTGCAAGAGAGCCAGGGGCAAAGCCTGTAGGTAAAGATGAGAAGGTGGCAGGAGTCCTCACCACTTTGGAAGGGGAAGTTCATGACACATGGTCCAGTGCTATAGGCATCATGGGAGCTGGGGTTGAAGAAAGTGGATTTCAGCTAGAGAATGGTCCACAGGATGGAGTGCAGAGCAAGCAAGACACATAACCACCTGCGAGGCCCCTGTGTCCATAGGAGGAGAGAAGAGCTGCTGCTAAACATGGCTAAAAGGGGAGCCGGGGCCTTTAGGGGTGTCATTTGCAGCTGCAGCTGGCATTTGAATGGATCATTCTTAGAAAGGGATGAGGAGCTGGGCCCAGTGGTACAGTACTGTAATCCCAACACCGAGGGAGGCTGAGACAAGGGGGTTGCAAGTTGGAGCTCAGTTGAGGCAACTCAGCGACATAGTGAAAAACCCTATCTGAAAATAAAACATTACATATATATATATATATATATATATATATATATGCGGAGAATGTAGCTCAGTGTGAAGTCCCTAGGTTCAATCCCCAGGATCCTCCCCCCACCCACACACACATATGCACTCAAAGAAGGGGTGAGGATGGATATGGGATGATGAGACACTGTGAGTGATAAGCACAGTGAAAGGGGTTTGAGGGAATGCAGAGTGGGGGACTTTTCTTAGCTTACAGGATAGAGAGAGCCAGGAGATGACACAGGCCCATGCTTGGTTCCCAGGGCTGTCCTGACAAGGCACCCAGAGCCATGTGGCTTAGAACAGCAGGAATGTACTGTCCCAGTCCTGGGGCCCTGCTCTCTGCAATGCCCGTCTCAATGGGCTGCACCGCCTCTGATGCTGCAGGCACTGGGACTTCCTGTCTCTTCTGGCTTCTGCTGCCCACGTGTGACCTGGCCGTGGCAGCAACACTGGTCTTCACAGGCCACTGGACCTGCTGCACCTCTCCACAGTCTTCCCTCTGTGTGTGTCTGTGTGCATCCAACTGCCTCCTTTTAAAAGGACACCGGTCGTAGTAGACGAGGGTCCACCCCAATGACCTCATCAGGACTTGATTAAATCTAAGTGTGAGTCCACTTGGGCTACATTAATAAAAACACTATAAACTGGGTGGCTTATAAATGACACGCATTGATTCCTTATAGTTGAGAGGCCAGCGAATTGAAGGTCAAGGTGCGGCTGCCTTTGACAACCCTCTTCTGTGCCTCCACCTAGGAGAAGACACAAACAAGCTTTTTGGGGCCTTTTTTAAGAAAACATAAAAGCACTCATCCCATTCATGACTTAATTACCTCTTCAAAGGCTCCACCTCCTGATATTACCACTTTGGGAATCAGCTTTCAACAGAGAAATTTGGAAGGGACACAAGCATTGAGCCCACAGCAATCTACACCTAGCCTATGTCCAACTAAGTTCACATTCTGAGCTTCTGAGGGTTAGGACTTTAACATAGCTTTCAGGGGAACACAATTCAACCTGTAAGAAGCTCCCAGGGACAGCAGATTTTTTTAGGCCCGCAGGACAGTACGTGATGGGGAGGGTCAGGGGCTTCTTGGATGGGTATCCCATCTGCTTCCTGGAATCTCTTTCTGTGAGCTTTGTTGCGTGAGGAGGGTGGTAATACAACAGGGCAGTGGCGAAGTCACAAAGGGCATATTAGTTTCAGTTGCTCAGGGCTCTGCAGTCCTGTTTTATAGACCTCTGTGGGAGAGATGATAGCAGGATCTCACCCTGCTCTCTACATTCACTCTGCTCAGTACACTTCAGATGCATTGCTCTATCTCTGCCTCAAAAAAATAAAAAAACTACAATGGATCTTTGACTTACGAACTCAATTCGTTCCCGAGCTCTAGTTGTAACTCAAGTTGGTCAGTTACCTTCAAAGTCTTGTATCATTTTATGTCACACTTTCTTCCAGGCAGATCTCAGTGTCCTCAGAGAGACATTGGCCCAGGATTTCTCAATTAACCCCACTCAGGAAAGGATGTCATCATGTTCCTTCCAGAACTCTTTAAGGGTTAAATATGTATCTGAGACCATCTGGAAGCATAAGCGGCCTGCATTTGGGTTATAAACTCCAGACTTTGGTCCTAAATTAAAATTAAAATTCTAGTCGTAACCCAAGTTGTTCATGTGTCAGGCTGGTCATAACTCAAATGTCCACTGTACCTAGATTATTCCGGCCCCAGGGCTTTGGCACATAGCATCTCTCTGCCCAGAGTATTCTCTCAGAGCTGTTTATGGCTGGCTTTCTCTCATCACAGAGAGCTCATCTCATAGGCCACTTGCGTGGAGGGGGTTTCCCTGGACATTTTACCCAGAGTCCCCTTCCTTCCCTATGTGTTTCATCATTGTCTCATCAGGTATCATTTTCACATCTGTCTGCCTGTTTAGTGTTAGTTTCCGCAGTTGGGTGTAGGTTCACAGGACACTGCCCCCTGCCATCAGTTCAGCTCTGATGCCCCGGGGTACAGAACGATACTTGGCCCTAAACAACAGCAACAACACCACAAGTAATAGTAATAATAATCTTTGGGTAAATATTAAATACATACAGGTTTATACAAGACATGGGTCATTTAACCTCGCTCAACCTCATTCATCAATTGCAGATTTGGACCTAGGTCTTATCTTTGAGGTTTTTTTCTAGTCTTATGATGCCAGTTATGTAACAGCTGGATATAATTCGCGAGACACACAGAAATGTTAATGTTCAACATCCAGGTTGATTCCTCAAGGCCAAGAGAAGAAAGTTCCCATGCATTGTATCAGGGAGAAAACTGGCTCTTCATCAGGTCAGGGCAACTGATCTAATTTGAGCCAAGAATGTTTTACTTACACACCTTTCCTTCCCCTTCACACGAGCCCTTTAAGCTGCATCTAGAGCACGTGTTTAAAAGGTGGACCCAGAAAACAGATGGCTTCAAGGTGCAGCTCTGCCAACCTGGCTGCCATTTGGAACATTTGGGTAAATTTTGTTAGGCTTTGATTTTACTTTTCACTTCCTTACCATACACACGAGACTTCCTAAAATGTAGAAATAGTCTCATCCCCCTACCAACCACAAACATTTTTGTTAATGGGTCTAAGTCCATGTCTTTACTAAGGTGATGAAAATAACTGAGTTCTCCCTTCACTTCATTGCACTATTAATTTAGTGCCTACTAGAGCCCAGGTCTGGAGCTACCTTGTGGGGAACGCAGCTCTTTTCTCAAGCTCTCATATGTCCAATGCTCTCTCCCTTCTAGACTCTGCTGAGAATAAGTTCATCCCATCTTCCAGCACCACGTTCTTTTGGTCTTTTACCAAAGCATCCCAATGCCTGGGGAGAGCGAAGGTCTCAGCTTTCTGACAAAAGTCTCACTCAGCTGCATTGACTATGGTCCCTTCATGCTTTCCAGGTCCATCCTCTTTCACTGCATTACAGCTGTCTTTTCTCTCCCCTAAGCAGTCATAGCATACCCTCCCCCCTCCCTTCTCTTCCCCTAATTCCAAAACTCAGGCCCAGAGTCCTTCGGAAGGAGTTACCGTGCCTTTGGCGACTGCAGCATCTTTATGAGACTGAGAACTAGAAGCCAGCAGTGCGCAGCCCTGGGAATGCAGGATGCTGTGAAGCAAGAGAGCAGGAAGAGTCGGGGAGGCTAAGTCAGCCTGCCTTTTCTGATGACTTCGTACTTGAACTTTTAGTTTTATAGTTCTATAAAAGGCAACTGACAAAAGAGAACCCATTTTGGGAGGGTCCACCTGGCCAGGCTGAGCTGGGTGGGGCAGCCCCAACTTTTGAAAGCCAGGGCTGATTTTCACCCATGATGTCAGAGGCAATGGGATTCCCACTCAGCCAGAGGATGGGAAAGCAGACAGCCTCAGCCCAGCCCATGCCTGCGGGTGCCAACAGCAGCTTCAGCCCTGCCTTCCTGGCTGCTTAGCAGGAGCCTTTCCTCCTCAGAGACTCTTTGCAATGCCTGGAAAGGAAGTACTTGCTTAGCCCTGCTGCTATCTGCCGGCCTGGAGAGCCTCACTTACCCGCCTCCTCGGCTTCCCAGCTCCCCCAGCCAGCTCTGCCTCCTTTCCCTTCAGTGTTGGATAAAGAGACTGAGCAGGAGCCTCTTGGGGTCTGCAGCCTTTTCCAGACCACCAGTCCTTAGCCCGGAGCTTCAGCCCCTGACCTCTATTCCCTCCTTGGACTCCGAGGCAGACCCTGGGCCCCTGGACTGTCCAATTGCCACAAAGGAAAGAGTGTTTTGGAGTGGACGGTTGTTTTTGAAACTTTTTTTTTTAAATTGCTTTTGCTTATTCACATGGAACTACTTGGTTGTGCTGGCACCAGCCCTGTAGTTTTTTTGTGTGTGGACAGAGCAGGTCGCTCTCCAAGCCCTGGGGGATAGGGTGAAGAAACTGCTGCTCACTTATCCAGACTCAGAGGAGGTTCCTTCATCCTGGCCAGGAACAGTGCTGCCTGGCTCCAGAGACAGGAATACAGGAGAGCTGAGAGGGTCAGTGGCAGGCAGCTCCAAGGGCTTACCTTAGGATCCCCCAAAAGGCTCAGCAGCTGTGTGGCTCTGGCCACCATGCAGGTCCCGGCTCCTGTCCTTGGAGACGGACCAACTGTACCCCATGAGCCCTGGCAGCAGAGCCAGGAAAACAAGGTTAGAAAACCCCCCCAGCATCATGATGCTGAGGTTCCTCCAGTCCCCAAGCTATCAATCACCAGCAAAATTTATCCACTGCACAATTTCAGCTCACTGCAGGGTTTCTGGGCTTTTCTTTGTGCCACCTAGCAACACATTATTGCTGCACTAGTTCATTCATTATATTGCTGATGGTTATTTTCAGGGCCTACCATGTACTAGATAGGACCTGCTGCGTGGCAGAAAGATACTCAGTAAGTGAACCTGGAATAACAGGTTGCTTCAACAGAGACCAGAGCTGTTTGAATAAAGTTGCCAAGAGACCAGGAGGATGGGCACATGGTGTGTCCTCTGTACCATGGGAAACTACATCCGTGGCCTGTGTTTGGACGTGTATGTGGTTCCCTCAGCATTGTCCTCTTTCCTCCGATGGGAAGGCCCCAAAGATGCTCAACCAATCTCCCCAGTAGAACAGAAAGTGTTATGATTTGACTATGGTTCCTTCTCTCTGGAATTCTTGTTGAAATTTAAAGCTGCCTTTGTGGCAGGGCTAAGAGGTAGAGTCTGTGTTAATCAACCTTTTGTCTCTGTGACAAAATACATGGGAAAAAGAAGGAAACATTTATTTTGGTTTGTAGCTGAAGAGATTTCAGTCCATGCCCTGCAGGCCCCAGTGCTTTAGGCTTATGGGAAGGCAGAATCATCATGGCAGAAGGGCATGGTAAGGGAAGGCTCTTTGTCTCATAGTAGTAGACACAAGGAAGCAAGGGGTGGGGGGAGAAGAGAGGAGAGAGGAGAGAGAGAGCCAGAGAGGAAGGGGCTGGGGATCAGATCTAGTCTCCATGGTCACACTGCCAAGACTCATTCCCTTCCACCTCCTGTTCCCATCCCCTCCCAATAAAGCCATCATATTATGAACTCACCAGTAGATTAACTCACTGATGAAGTCAGAGGCCTCAGGAACCAATCACTTCCCCAAAGCTCTGAACATTGGGAATGAAGCCCCAGGGCATGCCCTCGGGAGATGGGATGTATCATTTCCAAACTGTACCAGGGCTTTAAGAGCTGATTAGGTCCCTGAGAGGGATGGGATTCAAGCCACTCACCTGGCCTGGTTCAGTGACAAAGGGTGTGTGTGAGTTCCTGACCTCCCGGGGCTGGACTAGATATCACGAGCATGGGTTGTGATAAAGCAAGGCAGCCACTCCCAGTTTGCACCCTTCATGTGCCCACTTGCCCTTTGGCATCCTGGCAGGAGTTGGTGCAGCATGAGGCCCTGATCAGAAGCCCAGTAGATGCCCATCTCACTTTCTTGGACTTTCCAGTCACTAGAATTATGAACCAAATGAACCTCTATTCTTTATAAATCACCAGGCCAGGATGTTCTGTTTTAGCCACAGAAAGACTCAGACAGGACACTCACTAAATAGTCACTGAGTGGCGACTGGTGTCTGCCTTACCTTGAAGCATTACTGGGTATTAAATATGCAAATCAAATGTGCACAAGAAACATTCTGTAACAACAGAATGGCCCACAGTGTTGGTAAAGGGGATTGGGGTGAGTTGTAGGTATTGCCTGGTGGGTGGGCGTGGGCTGCTCTTCTACCTATCACAGTGAGATCACAGAAACTGCTTGAATAAACAACATCTTTTTAAAGTGCTTTCCTATTATCTCATTTTCAATCTCAATTGTCCTGGAAGACAGGACCAGGGAAACAATTCCCATTATAAAGATGAATAAACTATGACCTATATTTAAGTAACTTGTCTTTTTATGTTCAAAACTGAAGTTATCAGGAGAAAAAGGACCTACAGTACCTTCCAAGGACTCCAGCAACTACACCAGACAGGTACCTATGGCTCCAGCAAAGAATGCTTAGTTTTCTTCCTTTTCAAAAATAATTTTAGTGGGTGGATTCTTCATGGTCCACATTTGAATGTTGCCTGCGTTAAAAGCCAGAAAGATGGCAGCATGAGAGGAACAAGGCTCACTGCTGAAGGTTTTGCAGCTAGGTGCAGGTTCACAAATCCATAAATATAGGCAGCCTCTCGGATGTGGGGAAATGCCAGGAAACAGATTCCCCTCAGAGCACCTAAAAAGGAACTTAGACTTGCTAACATTTGAGCCTAGAGAGACCCATGCCAGACGTCTCATTCCCAGAACTATAAGACAATGACATTATGTTTTTCTAAACCATTAATTAAATTCGTGATAATCTGTTACAACACCCATATAAAACTAATACAAACGGGTAACCTTCAGTCTTAGTAACTGGTTGAGTTCCCACCGGTCAACCCCCAAAGTGGATCTCTGGGTTTTTGCTTTGTGTACATAAATCCCCAAATAAGGAAATGGTTATAAGAGCTTTGAGAATTTCTCAGCCCAGCTAATTCCCCGAGGTCATTTATGGGTTCTTCCTACCCAAGGGCATATCAACAATGGTGAACCTGGCCCTTCACTGGCTGCCTTCATCCTTTTTAATGGTGGCTTCTTACTGAGGCCAAGGACAGATTAGAGGGTCCAGCTGTAGGGTACATAGCATGACAGTTGTACAGTGCAACAAATGACCTCGTGCCTCATATTTATTGGTGAAATTGGGCTTTAACTATTGACCACTAGTAAAAGAAGCCATAGAGCCCAGGACTCCACAAGGAAAATTCTGGAAATTCTTCTGGCCCTGCAAAAACTCCTTATGCCTAGGTGTCTTCTTTACTTACCTGTCAACAAAATGTTGTACTGATGTGATATTAATTTTGAAAGTCAAGGTAACCATGACCATATCTGTGAAACTCCCAGGGAAAAGTCAAGCAGAAGAAGGTATGTGGATGCAGAAAACTGCAGGTTCCTCATCCAGAAGACCACTGAAGCTCCCATGAGTCAGAACCATGGAAAGGCACTTGTGCTTGGCAGAGAAACTATAAACCAGAAGATGCCCTTGTGTTTACTTTTTTCCTTTAAAAAAGAACATATGCCCTATGGCATAAGTTCACTGAGTAAGCATTTGAGGGGGATAATTCTTATATAAATAAGAAAAGAGTTCAAAGCCCCAAGTCTTCTCTCTCTCTCTCTCTCTCTCTCTCTCTCTCTCTCTCTCTCTCTGTCTCCCTGGTTGTTGGTCCCCTTAGTCTCCCTGAGCCCCAACTTCTTCCTTCAAAAAGAGAAGATACTAAAGGAAAATGCATAGAGTGTTTAGATGATGACATAAAGCAATGATTGGAAAACAGCTATCGTATCATATGCAGTCAATAACTATTAATTTCCTTGTTTTATTCCTTCTTATTAGATTATGTTAAGATAAAATTTCCATAATGGTCCCGATGCCTCATCTGGGTCTAGTCTTCTGGCTTCAAAAATGACCATACAGGGCTGGGAATTTAGCTCAGTTGTTTGGCGCCTGCCCCATAAGGGCAAGGTCCCAAGTTTGAGCCCTGGTACCAAATAAAAAAAAAAAAATGACAATACTTAAATAATTCCTCAAATGACAGAAATTGACATGTTTTTGATTCTACACAGGATGATCAAGGAGCTTCTATGGTCTCCCTTGGCTCTTCCTTCCTTCTGACCTTCTCAAGCCCACTTGCTTTTCTTTTTTGGTACCGGGGATAGAACTTGGGTCTTTGTGCTTGCACAGCAGGCGGCGAAACCACTGAGCTAAATCCCCGGCCTGAGCCCACTTGCTTTTGTTCTGTCCCCAGCAGCAGTGATACAAATACATTCCCACCTTCTGCTCAGTCATCATGCAACTCTTTGTAATGTCTTGAGACTGTTTCCTCTGTGTCACATTGATGGCATTTTGAAGGCTGTCTATTGAAGATGTGTGTTTACTAAAACGTTGTGAGTGTTCAGGCATTCAAATCCTCAAGTCCAACACCATGGCCTGGCAAGAGCCATTCACAGTCACAGAGTTCCTGTGACACATTCCTTCTCTCCCCACTTACCCGTCAGAGGGATACCATGATGGTTTACTCAGGGAAGCATGTCCCAGAGACAGTCACATTAGGCTGCTGGTTCTCAACTGTGACCCAAGGTTGGGAGGATTCCATGTCACTCCCAGTTGAAAGCTGGGATGTTGGCTCAGGAGGGAGAAACCCCATCCCCCTGGCCAGGCCCTCAACAAGCTTCCCCTTCTCTTGTGTTCACTTGTCCTTAACCATTGTCATGGAGGGTAGAGGTGACTTTTGTTGGGGCCTGTAGTCCCAGAACAGGAACCGAATCCTTTTTGATATCTTCTCCAAACTGTCCATGGGTAGGGAGAACCCTTGTAGGCTCCCAACCCACATGAGCTTTTGGGGTCACCGTCCTAAGCTTGGTTCAGGGGCTATCTCTGCTCGACTATCTGTGGAGCCTGCTCTGAGCCTCAGTTTCCTGCCCTGTGATGTGACATGGACAAGATTAAATAATCCCTGTGGTTTGCTCAAGCTGTTTGGGCTTTCTATTTCCCAATTCTTCCATTTTCATTATGGTGAAGCCTTTTGATCCAAGGCCAAGGGTGGCATCATGGGAGTTCCTGGGAAAGCATCACTGATGTGTTATTAAATGTGTTTATTTTCTGACTGTCACCCTGTCTGTGTGGAAGTAAAAGATGACTATCTAAATGCTACACTGAGCTGGATCCTGGGACACAGGAAAAAGACAGAGCCTCTCCCTCAAAGGGTTTGCATTCTAATGGGGGAAGAAAGGAAATAATAGCATGATAGATGCTCTGGGGATGAGAACAGTGAGTGCAGAGAGAACTTGGAAAGTCCCCCTGGAGAAAGGAACAAGTGCTCCAAGTAGAAGGGATGAAAGTACACAGGGGTGGTTGTGTTTTAAAGGCCAGAAGAAAACCAGAAGGGTTAGCAAGGGCCAGAGCACCAAGACCTGACAGGCCATACTTAGGAGATTCATTTTAATTTGAAGGATTTTATGACCTCAGTGGTGTAAACTGAGCTCGGCACAGGCAAAGTAAAATACTTGATCACCACACACAGCAGTCATTCAAGGAGAGAGTACAGATGGCAACATCAGAGAGAGCAGCCTCATTCCCAGTTAATTTGCCAAGGGTGTTCAGAGGGGCTGAGATCCGAGGAGACACCCTAATGATGGAAGAGGAGAAGGCTGGGGAGCCAGAGAGGAGGATGTACTTGCACAAAATGTGCTTGGGAAAAAGAGTGGGGAAAAGGAGCACAGGAGGAAGCAGGTAAGTTTACTTTTGGAACCCTGGAAGAATGATGAGACCGTGATGGAGACAAAAAGAGGGGAAAGTCTGAGAATGTCTGGTTTCCGACATAAAGCATGAGGAATTTCTATCATGAGAATTATGATGAACTTGAACCTTCCAAACCCCACTCCATCCTTTATATTCCTCATGCAGAGTTTACACCTCCGAGACTGATCTGAAATAAAACAAGGGATGAATTTCCTCTATGAAACTAAGCTTGCTTCTCCCACCAATGAGCTCCTCCTTAAGACAGTCAAAATATGCTTGAATCTTTTTCTTGCCTCAATATGTGTCATTTGGTAGTTATCTCCTACCCATTAAACTGGTATAAAAATGTTTAGTTTTTTGGTTGATTACGAAAAATAATACATAGAATAATTTTATTTTTTATATTAATTTTATTGAATATTTTAGGTATGCAATACAGCTACATTCATCATTGGAAATTTGCACCTTTACATAATCTCTCTTGGTTCTTATTTTTTCCCCTCCCCCTGCCCTCCCTTCAACCCCTCCATCCCTCCCTTTTTATAAAGAATTTGTTTCCATTTTTTAATTTTCTCATATTAATTCCATTCCCTTCTTTCCTTTCCCCTACCCCTCCCACTTCCCTTTCCCCTTTGCCACTTTGCTTCCTCTTTCACATTATCTATTATACGTTTCAGTCCTTATTTACACTTTCAGTTTCTCACACTAGAGAAACTATTCGGTATTTACACATGTGTGTTCTATTTATTTCACTTAAGAGTATTGCCTTAATGTGCATCCATTTAGCTATAAATGTCTCTAATTTCTCATTTTTTATGGATGAGTAGTACTCCATTTTATT
>NW_004624801.1:2159839-2196899 GCF_000247695.1 Heterocephalus glaber
TCTCCTGGAAATCTGTTTGCATCTGTTTTATGGATTCCATTTGTTTCCTATGTTGGGATTCCATCATGTTCCTCAGCTCCTCTATTTTTTTAATCTGTGTTCTCTCTAGATTGATTAATTGTGTCTTTCACTATGGGAACGATCTATGCTGTTATCTGAGAAATTATTTCTGATTTCATTTTTTCCAGATCATCTTTCATTGCCAGTTCAGGGAGTCCAGGGGATTGAGTACCAGAGTGTTCCATCTCATTTCCCTTTGGGGTTACTTTAGGAGATCTGGAAGTCTATTTTTGAGACTTGTTTACATGTCTTCTCATTTCAAAGGGAGGGGGTATGAGTGCTGCTGGTGCCTGTGCGGCTTACCTCCTTGGCACTGGGGGTAGTAGTACAGCAACCCGGAAGTTTCACCTCCTCTGCACTGGGGCAGCTCTGCTCCTCGGTGCCTTGCGAAGTGGTATGGCAGCCCAAAAGGTTCACCTCTCTGCACTGGAGGCAGCTCTGCTCCTCAGCACTGGGGACTGTTGTATGACGGCCCAGAAGGTTCACCTCCTCTGTACTGGGGACAGCTCTGTATATGGAATAATTTTAAAACACAGCAAGAAGTAAAGTCAAATTTATTTTTTCCAGTCAAAACTATTCTTAATGTATTGATATATTTATTTCCATTCCTTTTACATGCATATACATGCACTTACAGATTTTCTATTCATCACTGAAATAATATCAGTTTTATACCCAGATTTATCTATGCTATGGATGTTTCCTTCATCATTAATATTTCTTTAATACATTAATTTAATAACTGATAATATTGCTTTATAAGGAGATGCTGGAATTTGTGTATTTCTTTATTATTTTACTTTTTTTAAATGGTGGTACATAATACAATTACTAGTAATTTTCTGTTAAAGTACTGAAATACCTGAAGCTGGGTACTTTATGAAGAAAAGAGGTATACCAAGCTAGGAGTTCTATAGGTTCAAGGGCATCAGCTCAGCTCTGAAGAAGTCTTCATGTTTGAGGCCATCACAGCAATGGGGGCACATGGGGAGGGAGACATCACTGGAAGACAGGAATAAGCCAGAGGAGGATCCAGGGATGGGAATCCCTCTTATATGTGCTCTAACAAGAATAACATGGGGTCCCATGAGAATTACCTTGACACCTTCCATGGGCATCCCCCAGGGACCCAGCCAACTCCAGTAGGCCCCACCTCTTCAATGTCCCACCAGTTCTTGACATAGTAACACTGAGAACCAGGCTGCCAACATATGAACTCTTGGGGGACAAGTCTCTTATCCAGCCCACAGAATTATAGAACAGGTTTCCTTCACAAAAGGTCATGCCTGTCATCATACTGAATATTCATAACAACCTTACAAGTAAGTAGGTACTATTTTTACTTCTCATTTTACAAATGATAAACCAAGGCTTTTCACATAGGAAGAGATGGATCCAGGGATACCATTATTTCAGGAAATATTCTCACCTTTACATATTTGTATCTCTAAAAACTTTCTCAAGACAGCTTCTTAGAAATGGCATTTCTGGATCAAAGTGTATAACCATGCTTTTACTTTGGAAGGTTCTAATGGGTGTTGCCAACTAGCTTTAGAGCATCACACCCACAAGCAGTATATGAAGCTTTCTCAAGACATCCTGACACCAAACACTGCTATGTCATTGTGATGTCTTCTGCTGTTGTTTCATTGCCAACTAGTGCAGCTGAACTTCTGCTTGTTCATATGTGGATACCTCTGTGCTTTTCTTCAGTGAGTTATGTATTCACATCTTCTGCCCATGGTCAAACAAGTGTTTTTCAATACATTTGGAAGGACATTTTATGTAACTAGGATACTATTCTCTGCTTTGGTATATTTGTGTCAAATATTTCATTTTATTTCTGAGTTTACTATTTGCCTTTGAATGACCTTACAACGTTTTTCTTTAATGGAGAGTTGAAGTTAGCAATGTGTTTTTAAATTTTATTTTAGAAACAGCATCTCACTATGTAGTCCAGGCTGGTCTTGAACTCACTATGTAGCCCAAGCTGGCCTCAAGCTTCAGTGATCCTCCTGCCTCAACCTCCTGAGTACTGGGACTACAGGCATGTGCCACCACACCCAGCAGCAATGTTATTTGATAAAGAGCCAGTTGCTAAATATTTTAGACTTTGTAAATTGTATGTTCTCCATTGAAACTACTCAACACTGCCATTGCAGCCCAAGAGTGGGAACAGATAACCCACATACTATAAGACACCCAGATTCAGCCCATCAGTTGTAGTTTGAAGACCCCTAATATAAAATATTTCTAATTCTTATGTATGAAAATTCACATATTTCTCCCCTTTGACATTTTCCTTAGTTAATTTTATACTCATGCAAGCCGGGTACTTGATGACCACCTTCTGTTCCCAGAGAGGTGAGATAAATCCATTCTAAAGTCTAATTTGGTAGATGCTGACAGTTGAATAACTTGTGCTTCCTTGTCATTTCTTTTCCCTCCCCTCCACACACTTTATGATGTCTTCCAATGCCTTTGTTCTACTTCCTTTTGCTTCTCTTTTTATCTTTTTTCCCCCTTCTTTGTAAGACTAGCAAGTAAATTCTTTTCTTTCTCTTCAGCAGGACAACATTTATTGCTTGGTGTCTTTCAGGAACTTTCTCTGACAAATGAGCTCCATTCACCAGTGGGAATGGGGCTGTGGTGAATAAAATTTTCCCCATCTCATTATATACAGGCAAACGAATCCAAGCTAAGGTCAGAGATGTCTCCATCTCTACTTTAGTTTGGTTTCCTTTTGTGCATTGCACTATTTGGTCCTTTTGGTCTTTATATTGTGGCATATGCTTTGAGAAAAGATGCCAATTGTATTTCAATAGTTAGCCACTTATCCCAAAAATAGACTTTAGTGTATGTAAAAGAGGGAGTTTGTGATTAAATTTGGCATTCAAAATTAGAGAAGGAATCATGAAATAATGCTGGGACATCTTCTCCATGCATTTCTCTGTCTATCATTTGTTCCATACCACCATACTGTTTTGATTAAACTCTATCATTATAACTCTGAAAAATGTCTTGGCTACTCTCACCACTTCTGTTTCCTCATAAATACTAGATTCATTTTTTAAAGTCCTCTTTAGCTTGCATCATTAGTATTTTTATTAAAATTAGTTAAATCTTAACAAAATTGAGGAAATATATATATGTATGTGTGTATATATTTTATACTGTGTGTGTATATATATATATATATATATATATATACATCTTTATACTGTCTGCTTCAGATCCAGGAATTGCTATGTAACTCTTGCTTCACTTTTAATAAAACTGTTTGGTATATAGCATAATTGTCTCAAAAAAATTTTTAATTTCCTATTTGAATTGAGAATGTCAAAATTTATTAGTGGCTTCTGCTTCAAGACCATAATTTACTAGCATTTTCATGTTTGAGTTCTACATCAGTGCTCATTAATGAAAGGAGTTTTATGCTTCTAAAATTATCTAGAGGGCTTTTATTGCGTCTTGTTCTGTCTCCTCCACATTGATCATTTTCCTTGTTGTCTTTCTCATTCTAACATTTCTCTTTGCACTCTGAGAATTTCTTAATTTTTCTTCATGTTACCAATTCCATTTCCTACGGCATCAGTTCTATTCTTTGCATTTCCAAAATAGACATGATGTCTCATATTACAAGTTCTCTTTCTTTCCAGTTATTCTGTTTCTCATCAATCTCAGGATCCAGGATTGACTTGGGTTCCATGAAACAAAAAAGAAAGCAATAAAAGTCAAGAACAGAGAGGCGCCGTCCGAGTTGCTGTGGCGGCAGCGAAAGACCGAGTGGGGCCGACGGTAGGTAGGGAGCGGCAATGTCTCGCTACACGAGGCCCCCCAACACCTCCCTGTTAGTCAGGAACGTCACAGATGCCACCAGAAAATCTAAAGCAGTCCACAGTAGCTGGCAAGCACCCCTCAGTTTGAACCAATCTGTTAGCTAGAATCCAATCATAAACTGAGCAGGTGAGACAAAAGGCACCTAAAGTTCAAGCATCAAGGAGTAAAGAGGGAGAGTGGACACAGATATAAAGACCTAGAAGAGGGGAAGTCTTTATCAAGCAAAAGACAAAGCCAATTTTGAGACTTCAGCTTTCCTACGTTTACTCAGAGTTCCAGAGTCAAAGCCAAGTCTGATTTTGTTGGTTCTGCGTCTCTTATAAAGTCCATCTTGCAAGTCTTAAAGAGTAAAGGTCAAGGTTCAAGATCAAGTGACATTGAGCACCAGGCCAAATGAAATCAAAAGAACAGCATCCTTGTTCTCCAGCTGATCACAGGAGATCAAGAGGCCCCAGTCAAAGGAGAACTCGAAGAAGTTCTTCGTGGGGAAGAAACAGGAGGGGTTCAGATAGCCTTAAAGAGTCTCAACACAGGCAATTCTCTTATAGCCAGTCTAAATTTCGTTCCAAATCACTACCAAGGCGGTCTACCTCAGCACTTCAGTCAAGAACTCCAAGAAAGAATTCTGGTTCTAGAGGACGGTCAAGGTCCAAATCCTTACAAAAAAAGGTCCAAGTCAATAGGAAAATCACAGTCACGTTCCCCTCAAAAGCAGACTAGCTCAGGAACAAAATCAAGATCATATGGAAGACATTCTGACTCCATAGCAAGATCCCCCTATAAATCTCCCAAAGGGTATACCAATTCTGAAACTAAAGCACAATCAGCAAAACATTCTCTTTCGGTCACATTCCAGATCTCAGAGTTATCATCATAAAAACAGTTGGTGAACAACAGAAGAGCACTACATAGCCTTTAATATGTTATTATATCCCTCATTATGTTAAATAAAAATTTCAAGGCTTACAAAAAACAAGTCAAGAACAGGATAAAATGTGCAGATTGAGGAATAAAGAAGATTTTGGTGTTTTTATACCCTTTTATTGGGAAGGCTTAGGGGTTGAGCCCAGGATCTCACACATGCTAGGCAAGCACTGTACCTCTGAACCATATCCTCAGCCTTGATACTTCCTTTGGAAATAATTTTCAAAGGTACGCCTTTCTTTTATTTTTTAGGATAATATTCTGTTTGCTTTGTGTTAGACTTTTCTCCTCTTGGATGTTATGTTGATCGCTCTCTGTCTCTCTCTTTCTCTCTCTCTCTCAGAAAGTTCTACCCATTAGTAGCATTTACAAACAGCTCTTGCATTTGAATTTCCCTTGCCGGTCTCATTTTCATCTATGTATTTTATCTGAAGGGTAATTTGAAAAAGTAAGAAATACGTGAGCACATTAATAAACATATTCCCCAACTCCCTTCTCTCAAAACATAATGGAGATTCCTGGCAAGATACTCATAGCTGAGATTTCCAGGTTGGAGACTGCCATGCCCTCTCATCTATGGATGGTGACACTGGTTAAGTGCTTCTCTGAGATATGAAAGATATACTCCAGACAGCTCGACACCAGAAGTGCACAGAGCCATGAGAACCTGGCAGAAGTGTAGGAGGCAGAGACACTCTGCCCTACAAATCTCGTTTCCAGGCACAAAAGATGCAAGTAGCGACTCAGCCTGTGACTCAGTGATTCCCAGCTGTGTGGGTGTTGATCACATGAATCTCCGAGGTTAAACATGGGCCACAGGGCACTGAGTGTTGGTCTGGGATACAGAGGAGCTAGATGGAACCCAAAAGGACCCTGGAGAATGGATGCCAGCTGTGCCTCACTGGGACCCAGGGGAAGCATTGTGGCTTTAAGCTGAATGGGGGAGAAAGAATTGTGAAGCTTCACCCAGTCCTTTTGAACCTGTTATTC
The DNA here is from genome assembly GCF_000247695.1 of Heterocephalus glaber. The sequence goes on from NW_004624801.1 coordinate 2,165,654, forward strand.
AGCATAAATCATTCTTCTAGGTCATATCCCATAGTGGGGAGCAGCTCAGAGCTGGCCTCTGATGGAGTCATTTCTATTAGTCAGTCAAGTCATTAAGGTGAGGGAGGAGGAGCAGCTCACCAGCCTGCTGTTAGTTGACTGGTTTGCATCTATATGCTGTGAGCAGAAGCAATGGTGTCATTTCCAGAATGCAGCTACAAGGCAGAGACTCCAGCATTCTCTTCCCTGCTGTGGCACCCAGGAGGCCACATTCCCAGTGTATGAAAAGTGAGTATGATTCTGTTGCTTTAAACCACAGAATTTCAAGATTATTGGTGGGCTTCAATAACCCCAGTGTAACGTAGTTTGTTCTTAGAAATACAGTGTCTGATTAGCTGGGTGATCCTAAGCAACTCTAAACGCTGAAAGTTGACTTCCTCACCTACATAAGGGAGAAAATTGCACCACCCATCCACAAAAGAATAAAAAAAGTACCTTGCTTGGAAAGAACTTACCAATGTGTCTAGCTCATAGGAGTGTCTTACAAATTCTACTTCTTAGCCTCCCTTGAGAATCCAGGAGATGGAAAGCAAAACAAGAGTTCCCCTGCCAAATTATTTCAACCTACACCTAAAAACAGAATGGGGCAGGGGAGAGAGAAAAAGAAGCCAACCTTTAGGGACACATCTCTATTACTGAGCCACTAATGGATTCTCATCAAAACAATCAACACTTTACTGCCCAAGAAAGCAGTGCCAATGTTTTCAAGATCCACAAGGTCTGAACTACTTCAGCTGGTAATTTTTATTTGCAAGTAACCATCTAAGGACCAACTTCGCTTCCAACTCCCAGAGCAGCATTCCCACGTGGCACACTTCTTTGCTCCATCTCAAGATGCTGGTGGCAGTCTCTGGGAAGGCAAGGTTGGTTTCTGGAAGCTCTTCCTATTTTCTCATAGCAGGGAGGGAAGCAGATTTCAGTCGGGTGTGTCATCACTGCTGACTGTATTCACACACTCTCTCTCTCTCTCTCTCTCTCTCCTCGGGTGTCTCTGCATACCAGAGGTGTGGTAAAGTGAGTATCACTCCACCTATGGGTTGTCTTCTGGCCAACCCTCCTATGACCCAAACTCCCAAGAGGAGCGTACAGCAGCAGGACTCATGGGGATAGAATTAGTGCCCTCTACTACCCTCCCAGTAGACCATCAGATTATCTTCCAAGAACAATCTGCCCTCAATGAACCCACTTTTCTCCAGGCAGTCCCTTGGATCTCTCATATTCAAGTATCCCCCCAGCCCAGGCATGACACTACCACAGCCCAGGTGTAGTGAAGAAGGACCACAAGAGCGCAGCATAAATCTATCAAGGCCTCCAGCTGGGAGGCAGGTGCTTCCCAGCACTGCAGAAAAACAGACAACTGGCTTCTTGACAGTGCTACTAAAACTTGTCTTAAGTATGGTCACTCATTAGAGTCACCAATGTCCCAGGGAATCAGTCAGTCCTGAGTAGATAGTGAGGAATAGTTTAGCTCAGAACTCAAGACCCTTCTTTGGTGGAGATAACACCTCAAGATGAGCATTCCTCAAATTTCTACCTGGCATTCCAGAAAAACAGATGAGTTTCCAATTTACATCCACACTGGGTTTCCAACATCCTCCCTGGATCCTACATCCAAGAAAGATTCACATCAAAGATCAAACAAGACAGACCCTACCTGGGAAGCTGGGAACAAAGTGATTTATAGAGATGGAGTGCAAAGGCTACCCTTATGGTAAAAAATCGAATGATTGGATTCCAACCCAAGTCTTTTTCAACCTTAAAGAGAAGCAACATTAATTGTATACCTCCACAAGAGTGGGACAAGTGGTGCTATCATTCTGATTCTATAAATACTGATGTTGGAGAATAATATGAACACACTGTTCTCCTACTGCACTTCATTTGCACTTTTATTCTTGCAGATTTGTGTCCATTCACTTCCATCTCCTCCAGCAAGGGTCAAGAAAACATGGCGACTTTCCTCAGCAATCTAGACCAAGTTGGAAAAGTCTGTCAGACAGACCAGGCACCTCCAATCATCAGATCCTATAATTCACAAGCCCACTCCAATAGGACACTAGGCTGGGAGGTTGAATACTTGTGAATTGTTGATGCTCTCTGTGTCTCTTAGTTGTTTTTCTTCCTCCACTGGAAGAAGGATTAATGCTACATTAATGTTGAGACATCTAAAAAGACATAAACTCTGCTCAGTCAGCCTCACAAAAGAAGTCCGGGGGGGAGTGGCATGAAGAGTATTTGCTTCTGTTCCTCTGCACAATCTCTATTTTCTTTTCTGAACTATACTGCCTCCAAGAAGCTGTGTAATTTATAATAGTATTAGATAGACTACACTTTAGTTTTAGGTTCTAAAATTCTATAGACCCAGATCAGAATGATATTAAGATTATCTAAAACTAGCCAACAAGCTAGCAATTAGTCAGCTGGGATTTGTTAGTGACCCTCCAACCGTATGGCTCAAAGATGAAAAGAACATCATTCTTCCTTGTTAGTATTGTTTATCAAGGGTAAATTCACAACACAGAGTTCTAGAACTTAGTTAAAAATGTCAAGTAACCAGACCCCACTGACCCAAGCCTTTCAGGAATAGGCTGCCTCTGTTGTCTGATGGAGCAAAAACTTGAATTCCATTGCTTTCCTGAACTTTCTTGAACCAGTTGCATAGATGGGTCCCCTCTATGCAATTCACAGCTAAGAGTTGGCACTTCTCCATAGACAACTTTCAACTACATGAAACTCTACAAGCTAAGCTCCAAACTTAAGAGGAACAAGCAATGAGGCTTGTTATTCCATCCATATCCAAATCCCCATATTATAAATAATTAACACTGAGCCTCTATTATTTGCAAAAAAAAATTTATTTGCACATTCTTCCCACTAAACTGTAATATTTTATTTAGTTCTATCTGTCTTTTATCCCAAAAAAGCCATTATTCTGAAAGGAAACCTTTTTGAAATCAAGCTAGAATAAGTTTCCTTGCTCTTCAAACACATCTTAAGGTTGCCAAGAGTTGTTTCTCCCACCATAGCCACCACCACCACCAATTTTCAAGGGATGATAAATCATGTATTTCTACACTGAAACTGAAATTGGCAAGCACTGAGAGCATCTGCCAAAGGGTGTGTCATAGCCAAAGGCAGTTAGAGTTCCTACAGGAATGCTGTTGTCTGACAGGGACCTGAGATGCCACTGGAATTTGCCCAAATGCCAGAATCAATAAGAGAGTTCTCAGTGGAAAGTTCAGCACTTCCCCCATACTTCTCCCTTAAGCTGCCATGTAGCACGAGCTTCTTAGAGAAATACACTGTGCATATAATTCAAGGCCCACTAGAAAGGCTCTATCTGGTATCAGCCAGAATCTGCCACCCTCAGGGGCAATGTGCTTATATTATTTCTCTCACTTTTTTAAGATGAGAAAAATCCATGCTTCTAGTTCATAACATGCTTTGAAATAGTTGTGTTTCATATATATCCTCCTTTATTGAAAGTGATTATTTGTTGACATCTTGCTTTATCTTTACTTGATATTCTTTCTTCAAAAAAATACATAGAAACCCAAAATAGCATCACCACCAACTTCTCAGCCAGTTTTAAGACAGGAAAACTTGATTTAAGTTGGTGTGTTATATCAATTTAATGGATGAGAAGCATGTTCTTTAGATGGAATGAGTAGCAGAAAGAAATCAATCAGAGCATTGATGGAGAAACCAGATTGCCTTCTGGGTCTTTCCAAGTTGGTGGAGCCAGAGTGTGGCTTTGTTGTTTACTTAGAGGAAATTCCTACTATATAAGCAGAAAGATATATGAGGATGGCAGCAACAAATAGAACATTTTTAAGAATCTACAACTGTCTTGTGGTATAAAAATTTCAATTATCTAATTTGGAAGAATTTCGATAATTTGTACACATACATACAAAGAAAGCCATACCATAATACAAAACAACCATTAGCACTCCAGAGAAATGGGATATTGAAGATAAATTTTAAAGTTTTCCTGAAGTTGATCAACTAGGCTAAGGTCTTAAGACAAGAAAGACATTTGGAATCAAACTCTAAACTCTCAGTAATGAATGCTCAAGATCTTTTCCTGCAGCTGTTAGCACACATGAGACACCTTTTTTGCTCACCATATGATATTAGATTTGACAAGATAAGATAAGGAAGGGAAATGCCAATTATTTTAGTAATACCAAACAACGCAATAGATTCTGAAGCTGCAGTTTTGTTTCTTTGTTTGTTTGTTTGTTTTTTAGTAACAGGGATCCAACTCGGGTCCTTGTGCCTGGGAGGCAGGGGGTGGAACCACTGAGCTAAATTCCCAGCCACAATACAATAGATTCTGGAATCTATGAACAACTTAGTTGTTCTGGTTATGGTTATCTTGCTTATCCTGGCCAGTCTGAAATGTGTTCTCCAAGATCTTCTCTTCCTCATTACTAAACTGTGTGCAAAGGATAGACAATTCCTTTTACTGTAGAAAGCAACCAGAAAAAAGAAAGGTGCCTGGTTGCTTCTATGCCACCTAAGGATGATATGCCATCTTGCAATACCTTCAACACCAAAATGTGCCTGTCTTCAGACTGTACAGAGGAGGCAGCTAATTTGAGACTCTGCTACTCCACACTTATACTAGGAAAATGTATCCACACTCTCAACTTGAACTTTCAACTCTATTCTGTTGGTTGATAATGCTCAAACTTATTTTTCTTAGTCCTGTATCTCTGCAGGATTCCAGAGTTACATCTGACCACCTGGTAATCATCTCCACCTAGGTGCCTGACAAACATCAAACTTGATTATCTCTAAAGCCAAAATGAGGGCTGCTTCAGAACTAAAAGAATGAGGGCACTGTGATGTACATATTAAGGAAGACTCTACAATTCAAATAACTTCCAAACCCTTAGCCCCTCCTACTGTACCCTGCCAAATCTGTGCTCATCTTCTCCTACCCTTCCTCACACCTTCTGCCTGGAGCACATGGACTTTCACTATTTTGACATCACAGTTCATTGCAACCACAGGGACTTTGCACTTACAATTCACTTTTTCTAAACGCTTCTATAATCTTTGCCTAACCAAGTTCTGATCACCACATATGTCTCACTGCAAATGTTAGATTCTTCAAGAGGATTTTGCTGTCCTCAAGGGTGCCTTTTCACCTCACTGCAATTCTCTATTGTCTACTGTAACCTGCTTTGTTACCTCCGTATCTAAAATTCTTTTTCACTTTACAAATTTTTTACTTGCCCCTGCAAGAAGCAGCTTTGTCTGTCTTAGTCAGCACTTCCCTGATGCCACATTTGGCACCTCATAGACATTCACTAAATTTTTGTTGAATAAATGAATGAGTGATTAAAGGAATCGATAAGTCACCATCCCTGATAGAACTGTCCTCATCTTTTCCCTTCCTTGGCAAATGTCACTGCCATTCACTCAATTACTCAAACCAAAGAGTTGTGTTCATTCTAGATAACTCTCTTCCCTTTAAACTACTCATAAAATTCACACCTGGCCCCAAAATTACTTCCTGAAATGTTTCTTAAATCTCACTCTTCTTCCCAGTCTCAGATCTATTGCTCCAGGGGAAGTCTCTCTCTTTGCACACCGCCACTTTTAACCTCTCTTGATTAAAATCCCCCATCCACTCCATTGATCCTTTCTGAGATCTTTCTGAAATCAAACTGGTTATACCACCACCCTTCTCAGCAGCACTTCAGTGATTCCTCACTGACTAAGATCCACATACGAAGTTCCTGTAGTGTCCATTAAGGTCTTCCTTGTGCTAGGTCCTATGTGTCAGTCTCGCCTCTTTCCCATCATGCCTTGCCCATCACCTTGGAGCACATAGCACACGTTCTCCTTTCACCACCCAGCTGTGCCCGCTCTGGTGCTCTGCTCTGCCTGAAGTGCCCATCACACATGCATGGACCCGCAGTGCAAGAAATTGCTACTAGTGGGTAAAGGCTTCGTACAAGTCTTTTCCAATTTATCTAGCTATATCCAGTTGCACCTCATCAAATCTCACCTCCACTGTAGAATTTTTTTATGAGATCATAACACTTATTTTACATGTCTGGTTTTTCTTCTTAAACTATAAGATTTTGGAGGGGCTGTGTCTTCTTTACCTTCCTATTTTTAGCATCCATCCTAGGAACCAGTGCCTAAAATGTGCTTTGAAATTTTTATTCCTACTGAATTAGTAGATAGAGTCCATTAAATATAGAACAGATAAGGTTTGTGGCAAGTATTAATCAAGTATAATCCTCTGGAATTTCTTGTTGACATATTGGCTTCTGACTGGGAGCCATCATCCAAATGCTGAAAAGATTACAACTCCCATAAGAACATCTGTGTTTGGCTGGGGATTTGCAAAGGGTCCCAATAATCATTGCAGAATGTGATAGAAGGACCACACCCAAGCTCTGCTGGCTCCTCGCCTGTCTCCCTTTAACCATTTAAAATACCATTGAAATGTACTTGGTCTGCCTAAGACTGCACAGCCAACTGCTTTTCACTGCTAAACAATCAGAAAAGACTTCTGTTTCAAGGCCCGATGTACCACTGGTGCTAAAGTTCCTCTCCTCTGAAAAAGATTATAAGATTGGACAAAGCATAAATTACACCTGTTTTCAGGGATTATAGACAGCTCTGGGTTGAGATAAGGGACATGGGTGAGGTAAACTGATGTTCTTGGGGCTCTTTCTGGGGACATTTTCCTGGCTATAGCACTGGAAAGTGGAACCCAAAGGTTATGGCAGTCCTACTGGACCAAGGGCGCACAGATTAAATTTCAGTAATAGCAACACAAAGGGAAATTTCAGAGCATGACACTAAGAGAGGAGGAAGTACACTGATTCAGAGAAATGAAGGGTAGTATAAGAGGTCCTCCGTGTAGTGGGACCTTCTCTAAGACATCAGACGAGTTCCGGGCTGTGCATGTGTGATCCAGCCCTCTGAGCCCTTGTAGAGAGAGGCCGCATCACAGCAGAGAATGGAATGGAGACTTCAGAGGTCATACAGTCCTGGGAGGTGCTGGATCTCTGTCTCATCCAGAATAGAGAGATGCTGTAATATCAGAGGCCTGAAAGACTGCAACCGAACACAAAAGAGACCACTCTAAGGAACAAGACCTGTGACCTCACACAGGGATCAGCCAACTATGAACTATAATCTGACCATCTATTTCTGTAAATAAAATTTTATTGGAACACAAGAATGTCTATCTGCTTACACATTTTCTGGCTGCTTTCATGTTACAATGGTAGAGTTGATAGTTGCAACAGAGGCAGTATGATTCATGAACCTAAAATATTTACTATCATACCCTGGAAGAGCAGTTTGCAACCCCTGAGCTAGAATGAGAAATGCCCCAGACTGTCAGACCAAGCCCCAACCCAAACTACAATAGGCACAAGAAGAATTTCCAGGATGTTCTTTTCCTGACAGAACATAATTTAACATCCTTAAAGGGGACACAATATACTCTGGGCACCTTAAAATGTGTTATTCACAATATCAATCAGATAATTAAAAATATTAAATATACAAAGAAGTTCAGAGAGGGAAGAGAGTTATAATCTCAGCATCCTAGGAGACTGAGACAGGAAGATCAAAATTTGATCCCAGCCTGGGGAACTTAGCAAGACCTGTCTCTAAATACAAAACATATATATTTAAAAAATTTAAAAGAAAGAGATGAGACTGTAGCTCACTGCAAAGGCCTTAGCTTTGGTTTTCAGAGAGAGAGAGAACAAAGAGGGAAGGAAGGAGGAAAGAAAGGAAAGAAGAAAGGAAGGAAAAGAAAGAAGGAAAGAAAGAGAAAGAAAGAAAGAAAGAAAGAAAGAAAGAACAAGTGAAGTTGAATAAAGATAAATGAAGATCCAAACTGAGTAACAACAGAAAAAAACAAAAAGATTGAAAAAATAAGAAGAATTTCAGTGGCTTGTGGAAGAACCTCAAGGACACTAATATATATGTAAATGAAATCCCCAAAAAAGAAGAGTATATGGGACAGGGAAGTAACTGAAGAAATATTTCTGAATTTGGTGACGAACACCAATCTACATATTGAAGAAGCTGAACAAACTGCAAGCAAATTAAACACTTAAAACAATCACACCCCAGTAGATCCTAGGAACACTGTGAAAAACCAGACAAACAGAAAATTATGAAAGCAACCAGAGAAAAATGGCACCTGACAGAGATGACTAACAGAATAAAAAATCGCTAGTATTTCATCAAAACAGTGGAGACCAGAAGACAATGGAATGACATTGAGGTGACAGAAGAGATCAAAAATACTTTTCATAAGTCTTTCCCTAAAGAAAATATTCTTCAAAACTGAGGGTGAAATGAGGATATCATCAAGCAAATTTCTTCAAGGTAAAGTGAAATGATAAAACATGGAAATGCATATCTACAGAAAAAAAGAAACCCACAAAAATGGCAAATATGTGGATATGTAACAAATTATTAGGATTTTTTTCTTCCTTTGCTTTCATTAAAAGACAAATAACTGTTTAAAACGAAAATAATACCCACTGTGAAGTTTACAATATGTGTTCAAATAAAATATGTGACAGGATGTAGTTTTGTGATGTGTAAGGTTCATATTTTTGTGGTGTGTAAGAAATGAAGGGATATATTGCTTCTAAGTAGATCATGACTGAAGTCAAGGAAAGATATTGTAATCCCTGAGTACCCACTGAAACAGTTAAGAAGGTAAAGCTTCAGCTAAAAGGCTTATAGAGGAAATAAAATAGATGAGTAAAAGGCTCAATTAATCACAAATAGAAGGCACAGAAAGAAAACACATATGGCACAAATAGTAATATGGTTGTCTTTTACATAAGCAAACAAATAATGACGTTAAGCGTAAGTGGACTGAATACTCAAATTAGAAGGTTAAATTGGACAGAAAAGCAAGGCCCAACTCTCTGCCAGCTGTCTGCCATCCACAAAAGGCTCCTATAGGCCAGGAATGTAGCTCAGTGGTTCCGCAGCCTGCCTCGCAAGCACAAGGTCCTGAGTTCGATCCCCGGTACCAAAAAAAAAGGGCTCCTATATACAGCTTACATTTTAAATAAAAACAGCATGAGTGAACAGTAACAATAAATATATTTCACATTTATATTCTGTAAACATTTATTTAATAAAAGTATTTCATTTATTTATGGTTTGTTAAAAAAAACTGAATTGTACTATCCCAGCAATCAGATAGATAGATATTTTTTCCAAAACATGAACATGAACAAGCATATAATTTTGATCTCTCCCTGTCTTTAAAATTCAATAGATTTATTGGAAGCATATTATTCTTTTGTTCGTTTGTTTACATGTCTTAATCGTCTTCCCGGACTAAAAGCTCGTAAAGGCCACAAATACTGACTAAATACTTATTAAACACTTAATACTCAATAATTACACCAGGCATGGAAGATTCCACTGGGAACAAGTTTCACCAAAAGTTACAGACAAGTGAAGGGAAGTAACAAGTGAGCAGGCAAGTATAATAAAATTATTATAGATAAGATCAATATTTGGCAGATAAATAGATGGGAGAAATTTGTCCATTCATTATTTTAGTGATTTTATCTTCTAAGTTCAAGCCCAGCCTGCATCTATGTCTACACAGTGGCAGCTAGCAGGGAAGAAAGTAAAACACCAGACAGTAACTAAAACCCTTGCTTAGGATTTGCCCTGGAAACTTGGCATCTCATAAAGCAACACAAAGCATTCTATACTGTATTCCAGTAGAGCACAAACAATATATTTCAAAGCATCATATGAACGATACTGTCTTTGTCATTCTTTAGCTTTAATTTAATTGTAAAGAAATGTGAAATTATGTTTGATTCTACAAAGAAGAAATAATCCATATATTATTCCATCCAATAAAAACAACTCAACATAAGGTCTAAACTGAATATCTCCATTTCCTCATTTCTATTTTTTTTTCTTTTGGGGGATTTGGCATTAAGTCAAACTTGAATCCTCTTGCAGGTCTGACACAGTATCATTAAAGTTGCTTCTACTGGAAATAGGTCTCCAGCAAAAACCTGAAAGATAGGACATTACCACTTTGGCCTTGACCAAACTGCAACAATTCAATATCACTTCCTGTAGCACTGCCTAGGGAACCAGTGTCATGGTCCTAGAAGGAGGCACGGTTGCAATCAAATAATACGGAGTTTGGAATCCACTTATCTAAGTACAAACTGCTGAGTATTTCAGGACAGGCACTTTGCTGGCTTTTAAGTGGTCAACCTTTGTCATCTTCCAGTAGAAGTGTTTTCTACCTAATTTGGCCCGTCACTCCTTTCCATGCCCAGTGATCTCTGTATGCAGGCAATGTCCTTTACTAGCACAAGGCCCACTCCTCCCCAGCACTCCTAGACTGGCCTGCCCTTGATTTCTTCAGCTATGTCTTCCTATATGTGTCCCAAAAATAAAAAATAATATGCAGTTGAACGCAATCATGGTAATCTTTCCCTCCTTAAGAGGGAATAATTTTAGGAAGGACGTGTGATCACTTCTTAGTGATGAAGGGGAAAGTTTCAAGGAAAGTTTTCCTTCCTACCAAAAATGGCCAGAAATGAAGGCTCCTTTCTGTCACATAGTCTATCACCTTGAAAGTGTAAAACTGTCTTGCAATACCAAGAGAATGGGATGAAGACAGAATTGTTATGCTAACAATAACAAATTAGTCAAAAGGAACCTGACTCTTTGAAGATCACCTCTAAGTAGAATTGATCAGAATGGCATTACCCTAACTCAGGATTTTCCTAGTGCAACTTGATGAATCTCTCTTATCAAGACAGTTGTACCAGGGTTTTGTTGTTGTTGTTTTTTTTTGGTACCGGGGATCGAACTCGGGTCCTTGCGCTTGTGTACCAGGGTATTTTGTTTCCTGATCCTAAGAGAATCCTAATACAAGTCTCTTTCCGGGGCATTTCTAAGGTGGTCACTCTGATTTAGGATTACAGAGGACCAAAGATGAGGACCTTCAATAGAGAGTGGTATGTAGAGGGAAAATGGACTTAACGAGGTCAAGTGAAATCCACAGGCAAAATCACTCCAAAAATGTTTTGTTCTTTTGGGGACAATCCACCAGATTAACATTCCTTAATTAGCATAACATCCTATAGACTACTAGGCAAGAATGGAGCACAGGAGCTTATTCCTAAAGTTACTTTATTTCTCTGAAACTTAGTAGGCCAGGAGCTGAGCAGACCTGTGAAGAGGCACTGGATTCAACTGTCTTCTCTTTCAGTTTCAAAAAGCCAAACTCTAGTTCAAAAACAAATCCATAATCAAGAACTAATTCCTTTTGTTGAGCTTCATATATAAATATGGCGATTTGTAATCAAGATCTTTCTAATCTTGTAGTCTTCTAAAGTAAGCAATGAAGTTAGAAAATATATGGGGAACTCAACTCAGATTATCTGATCTCTGCCCTCCACCCTCTAATAAAGGCTACCTATCTGGACGTAGTTGTGATAATCCAGCTCTTCAGGTGACTGTACAAAAATACATTGAAATCACCTCAGAAAACATCTGATTCCAGGAAATTGAATGCATAAATTAAGATAAAATCACAGACAAGCCTCCCACTAAAAGCATTTGTTTTTCTGAAATAAAGACATAGAATGGAACAAATTGGGAGTGTACAAGAGTGGAGATACATGTTTTCTGCCAGATTTTTTTATACAGATTTTTCTATTTGTTTTTCTTTGGGGGCAGGGTCCCCGTGCTCTATTGTACAGGCTAGTCTGGAACTCCTGGACTCAAGTGATCTTCCTGCCTCAGCCTCCTGAGTGCTGGGACTATAAGCATGTGTAGGTGCCACCATGCCTGGTTACCTTGCACTTTCAATAGGTTTTAATTGTATTCTCATTTGAATTCTCCAGTTAGGGTATTTCTGCTTAAATCATTTGTCCAAGGTCATCAACCCAAACTGATCTAATATCCAAGACAACAAAGCATCAAGGAAACCATTTTTGAGAGCTTATACCCAGAGTAATTAAATGTATAGAAAACACTTTTTTTTCCTATTGCATTTCTTAGAAGAATTAGTATCTGAATTTACCAAAGTACCGTTTAGAATCTGATACTGCGTCACAATAGAGTGTTATCTTCAGTTTCATCTTCTTTAAGACCTATTATTTGTTTGGTTTGGTGTTGAAAATGGGCCTCAGAGAATGCTGGGGATATCTAATCAGTCATTTCTCTCCAGATTGGTCAAACTCACAATATAGTTGAAATGAAAAAAAAAAAGAGAGAGCCACTGGTTTGAGGTTTCCAGAAATAAGACCTTCAAACCCATTGCAATATTTACATATAATTATCAACAAAGGAATCAATGACACAAATTAGCATCATGTTTTGAATTAACAGACTACATGCTTGATTCTAGGATCGCACCCATGTGCCATGCATAGACCTAAGAAAACCTTTTCCAGAAAACTACTACTTTCAAATCAAGCTCCAGAAGCAATTGGGAAGACAGCGAATGGAATCATTCAATTCTCAGGAAGCAGCTTCTGATCTGTGCCATTTGCAAATGCAGAGGCAGCAGAATTGCATCGTGCAGAGAGCTGACTGGGGGAGGGCGGCGAGAGCCGGAGGAGGACCAGGGAAAAGGCAGCCTGGGTATGAGACCCCCTGCAGTTGGTCAGATTCTATTGCAAAGTCTCAGGAAACCCTGAACTATTTCCCCTGGAAATTAAACTGAGATTTGAAACTAATGAGGGGCTGAAGCAGAGAAAAGTGTTGGATACCATGTGCAGCTAATTATTTCATCCTCGGGGGCTGAAGGGACCTTGGGACATTTCCATACACCCTATAAAGTAGGGAAATTAATCCAAAAAACTTGGAGGAAAAAAATTCAGATACCATCACGAAAGTGCAGATATTAAATCTGCTGATAATTTCTCTTCACCTTCCCCAGAGGTTGTATTGAGGTCAGGTAGGAATGTTCAGTCTCAATTAATGTCATTCTGCCTCCTTTGTAAAAATATGGCTGGGGACAAAAGGATTGCTGCAACCTGGGCCAGTCAAGCTTTTAATATTTTCATCTAAGAATTCAGTGCTCTACGGGTACAATTTTATTCTCGTAAGAAAGTTATTCTGTTAGGAGAGCAAGAACGTCACCACATGTTGTCAGGTATGAGGCTGGCTAGTTGGTCAGGTAAGCAGGTGCTGATACCTTCTGTGTGCAAAATCCTATTTTGCTGCCTTGATCCAAGGTGGGAGAGGGGAATTTCTGGGCTTGGAAGGTTACAGATTAAAACAAAGTGGAGAAGTCAGTTCCACTCTGAAAGAGCTCCATGTGAGGTAGCATCTACAATACAGACCATGTCTCCCTGACGAGGGTAAAATAGAGGTTTTACACCCTTGTGTAGATTACCTTGGCCAGTTGTTACCAAACCATGCTGGTTCTTTGCATCACTGGTGGAACTTAAAAACCAAACACACAAGACTTCCGAGTTCCATCTTCAGACTGATTCGTTGTACTTGGGTATATTTCAAGTTCCTTTGGCAATAATGATGATAAACCAGTTTTGTGAAATGTCTATCTAATGTATAAGGCATTAAACATCTGGGAATGTGGAAAAATTTGAAGGAATCTGTCCAATACCCTTCCAGATAACTACTAACATGTAGAAAAGCCTACAGCAAAAAACAGTAAGTGACAATTCCAGAAACATTTGGCAAATATAGTTTTTTAGGTAAAAATTAATATGCTACAAGCCATATGCATTAGTAACTACGCACACATCTAGTATAAAAATAATAATTGCTACCTACTATTACCAGTATCGTTGTTACCAGTGGTGTCATTGTAGATGGGCTGTCTAGAACAGAGGTTGGGGAACTTTTTCTGTAAAAAGCCACAGGGTGAAAATTTTAGTCCTTGTGGACCTACAGTCAAAGTCAGAACTACTCAACTGAACCACTACAGTGCAAGTGCAGTATAGTCAGCATAGAAGCAAATGAGACTAGCTATATTCCAATAAAACAATTCCATGTAACTTTTACATGTTATAAAATACTTTTTTTCTCCAATCATTTAAAAATATAAAAACCATTCTTAGCTCATGGCCATACACAGTCAGGTTTGGGGCCTAAACTGACCCAAAGATCTTAGTTTGCCAGCAGCTGGTCCAGAGATGAACTAGTCTATCACAGAGTAGTCCATAGTGAATTGTCTCATCTCAGCAGGAACTGGGAACTCTGTCCATTGCACTTTTTGGACATCAGCTAGATTCCAGCCGCTGGCCCCTGGGCCTTTTAACTCGCAAACCTGAATGGGATTTGTGGGTGGCTAGTCCCTTGTGATGTACTGAGAATGTGCACTCTGGCCTACACCTGCCACTGAGCAGGAAAACCTAGCCAATCTTTAAAGGGTTTCCCAGTCCCTGCTGCAAAGAACATCTGATTTCCAGCATAATGTAAATTCCAGGTTTGTCTGCCAGTAAATTCACATACATGATGGTAACATCAGGTTTATATTAAACATTTACATTAAGGATTGGACTGGAAGATAAAATTGTTTGCATACGTTGCAGCCACAGAAGGAATGGCCTTAGTACTCTTCCTGCTGATAGCACCGGGTGCCAGCAGAATGCTGATCAGAAATGACCCATCAAAAGGTAGGTGATATCCTAATGCATAGCCCACATGGCAGCTGGTGGGCCCAGCCCATTCTGCCTCGGTCAGACAAACTTTAAGCTGCACTGCCAGCCCTCACAAGAGAGGTGTAATGCATGACACCAAAGATGACGGTCGCTTCCAACTCAGTACTTAAGAATTGTCTACATTTTCCCAAACACTAGTATTTTCCTACCAGCACCATCATTCATGTTTTTGCTCTGCCGACTCAAATCAGTCATGGCAATGCTAGATGTTCTGGGGTTGGCAACAACATTTGGTTGTGTAGGTTAAATATTCTGCAGGACATTAGGTTGAGGAGAGACTGAATAGTTCTATATCGCGTCGATGGAGCCCTGTTGTCCCGTCCTCATAGAGATTCAGATCCGGAGAGAGAAGAGACTGAAAGGGACTCAGGTCAGCAGGCTTCTTGGGGCTGCTGTTCCCTGCTGTGAATCTGAAGAATTGCCCAGGACACTGTTAACAAGCAAATAGTCTGCAGAACAAATGTTTTTGTTGGTGGGGGGGGGGGGGAACCACCAAGAATGCCGAGTGAAGTGGCTGAAGAAGAGTGATGCTGTTCAAGTGTATGATTCATTAAGTCTTGTCTGAGTTTCAGATGTTCAGCATTTGGTGCCATTGCCTCCAATTTAAATCATTTTTTAAAGAAGTGCCGGAAAAGGTGCTGAAAGGCACCGCTCTCTGTTCCCTCCCTCGAAAAACAGTGTCTGCCTGTGCGCTGTGGTGAAACTTTGCATTTTGGCGAGACACCCTTCATGGAACCATGTGGCAGCTGGGGCTCCTTTTTTTTTTTTTTAAGTTTGTACAGTCACCCAAAGGCAGGAAGAGAAAATAGTATTTCCACAAGCCAAGGAATCCATCCTGATGGCACCTGAGGGGGCAGGGGGGAGCAATGAGAAACCTCATCACAATGCAGCTGCTGAGCCTCCAGGGAAAATCAGCCTTCTCCTAAGGGCTGAAAATGCATCCTTTTCTGATGGGAGTCCTCAACTCAAACAGTTCTGAGAAGCCTGGAGCTGCTGGCTGTAATTTATTGTCACCTGTTAGAAGGGAGACTGATGTTGCACACCTTGGATTATTCTCAGGATCCAGTGACCTCGCACAGACTCCAGACAGGTTGGTTTCTCAGCACCATCCAAATGTCTCTGAGAGGCAAAGCTGCTGCTCCTTCCTCACACAAAAACGGACCATGCCTACCCCAAGGATGAAACTTGAGGACATGGTACTAACCGAAATGAGCCAGTCACAAAAGAAATATTATGTGACCTCATTTATATGAGGTCCCTAGAGAAAGAAGCCTTGATATAAGGGGTGATCAGAAAATATGGTGTTTTTAAAAAATTTATTATAGTAGAAATGTGTTGCTATTAGTACCTTTCAAAATACTCCCCTCACTTCTAACACACTTACCCTGCTTTTTGTGTCACTTTCTGGAAGTCCTCTTTCATGAGTGTCTTAATGAAGTGTGATAAAAAATTCGGCGAGTGCTGCTGCCCAGTGCCCTCCAACAGAAAGTCAGGCTTGTGAAAATATGAATGTGTCCTCATCCACCTTATTCATTGGACCTGGCACTAAGTAACTTCTGGTTCTTCCCCAAAATCAAAATGACCGTGAGAGGTAAATGTTTGTGGAGTCAAATCGGGACTGCAAGGCAAGACACTGCAGCTAAAGACAGTAACAATGTGTCTTTTACTGTACTAGTTTTTCAAAGTTAGACAAAACATCCACTATATTTTTCGATTACACTGCATAGAAACAGAAGATAGAATGGTGGTTGCCAAGGGTTGGGAGAAGGACCAATGGGAGGAGTTGCTGTTTGGTAGGTACTGAATTTCAGTTTTGCAGGCTAACGAATTCTGGGATGGAGGGAGGTGATAGTTGACAACAATTTGAATGTATTTCATGCGAGTGAACTGCACAATCAAAGACTGTTAAGATGATCTATTCATGGTGCGTATATTTTGCCACAACTAAAACAACAAAGACAAAGGGTGACACAGGTCATGAAGTGGTTAGGAAAGTCCCAATTGAGACTCCAAGGAATCCCCAGGTGAATGTGAACAGAATCCACAAAGGAAATGTGGCTTTCATGGGTATGCATCTGGGACCTGGGCCTGCAGAGTCTCAAGTGTGCTTTGACAGGGATGTTAAGAATTTTAGTAGAAGTACAATTGTTGCTGATAGAAATTCCTCCAGTTCCTCAGGTTTTTGCTGACCTAGGCCTTTAGCAATAGACTAGAAGATGTTTAAGAAGAGGGTTAGGGATGTAGCATCATGGTAGAGCGCTTGCCTACCCTGTGTAGGGTTCTGGGTTCCATGCCCAGCACCACAAAACAAAAAACCACACAAAAAGGAATTAGTGGGAAAGTTAAGGTGGTAATTGTATTTCTCCTAATTCAAAGAGAGCAATATAGGTAGCTGGCTGAGGTTGGAAGTCTGTTGAGAAGCATTTAGACCCAGGCAGATACAAACTGCGACAAGAAATAGTAGTGATATATCATTTGCTTATCACTGTATAGATTTCCAAATATTCTCACAAATATAAGTCACATGGAATTCACAACAGATTTGATAAGTTGACATCACTGAATGCCTGGGATGTGTCAATCATCATCTTTATACATTGCATTACTTCATCTTCAACCTCGAGTATAAGGTTTAGAGAAACTAGTTCTACTTAGCTAGTAAGTAGAAGAGACACAATTCTAAAACAGGGTTTATTACTTGTTGTGGTGGATTCTTTGGATTTCTTTCCTTTCCATTTTTTAAGCTCTAGACCCTATATTTTGCCTTTTGACATAATACAGAAGTTAAAGAGAAAAAAAGAGAGAGAGCCTAGAGGTGTATAGGCCATACATGGATTTTAGAGCTTCCAACAAGGTAGGATCACATCTCATTCATTTCCATGCCTCTAAGGCTTTTGGAAACATCCTTTAGCTAAAACACACACACATAAAATCAAAATCAAGTCCCACAAATAAAGCAGTCATGGTATTAAATGCTAAGACTTTCTTCTTAGTCTGAATTTATCATTTTTTTTCTTTTTATGGTACTGGAAATTGAGCCCAGAGCTTTTTCACTGAGCTACATCCTCAGCTCTTTTTATTTTTTATTTTGAAACAGGGTCTCGCTAAGTTGCCCAGGCCATGCTCAAACTATCTATCCTTCTGTCTCAGCCTCCCAGAGTGCTAGGATTACAGTCGTGTGCTACCATGACCTGCTCCATTTTTTCTCAGGACAATATATATTTTAAGGAGAAATAAATACAATTAAAAACACAATGAAGCACCAAGCATCAATTATTCTCACCCCCTGATGGCCAATTACTGTGATGATTAACTCTTTAGGTCAATTGTTGCCTGCCACCATCTGAAATGCAAAATTCTAGTTACAGATTGGATCTAAAATGTCCCCGAAAGGCCAACTGATTGGCTTTTAAGAAGTGATCAGATCATGGGGGCACTAACCTCATTAATGGTTAAGCCAGTGATGAGTTCATAGAAAGAATGGGCTATTGGATGTGGGGCCTAGTTGACAGGAGACGGTTGTAGGGGATATGAGCATGACCTTGGGGATTATATCTGGTCCTTGGCTCCTTCTCTCTGGCTCTCTTTCCCCCTCTTTCTGCTTCCTGGGTGCCATGACATGAGCAGCTTTTCTCTGGGACAGCCTTTGGCAATGGTTTTGCCTCACCACAAATCTAAAAGCAATGGAGCCAGGTTACCATGGGCTGAAACATCTGAAACAATGAGCCAAAATAAAATACTCCTCCCCTAAATTATTCTTCTCGGGTAATTGGTCACAGCAACAAAAAGCTAACATACATCTTGACAGACAGTACCTCCTATTCTACCCTGAGTTCAGATGCCCCCTTTTTCTTTCTTACAGTGGCAGTACACAGATACCCCTAAATCACAGGCTAACTAAGCAAGTGAGCCTGCAGTTCTAATCCTTTCCATTCAAATGAGACATGTTTTCTAAAGATCTTCAGGAAATGTGAATCCCTCCCTACTTTGGTGACCTGTTTTGGAGCTTTACTTATGAGATCAGAAAACCGTTCATTATCATCCCTCTCGAGCTCACCATACTACAATTTCACTTTCTAAAAGTAATGTGTTCAATTGTATGAAAACCCCAATTCTGGTTTCATTATCAGTTTTGTCTACCTGTCCTTCTCACCTACCTGTGTCAGCAAGTGAAATTTCCTAGGTAGATCCACAAGTGTGAAGTTTGGTTGGTATACATGCAATGGCATCTGGGAATTAATGCATCAATTTCAAGTACGCATATGTGTCTGGGCAAGGGTAGGAAGATAAACTTAGCAATTGTGTGACTTGTTTCAGCTTAGCCTGTACGTTACTAATCTCCTGATTAGAACCAGACTTGTCCGAATTAGGAGTTGAAATTGGAACAGTCACTGCTGTGTCCAGGATATAAAGTGAATAAAATGAATGGGGTATTAACCTTCAACCACTGAATATTAATCAGCTTTTCATAAGAAAGAAAACACAGAGCTTGCCACACTAAATATTTTCAGCGCTTACTGACAGGATATGATTTCTTTTCTCTTTCTACCCTATTTCTTCCAGTCAAGGGCTTGAACACTGGACAATGGTCAGCCTGACACAGACCAATGTGTGATTTGAAAAGCCCCAAGTACCGAAGGTGGGTGGGACTCTATGAAGTGTCAGGCCTGATGAAGTGATATGCCATTATCAAAAGCAAAGCTGCCTCCCAGTCACTCCTGCAAACACAGGCCAAACTAAGCCCAGAGGGAATTCACAGAAAGACCATGGACAGGAAACCTTGATGACCACAAAATGAACATGTAAAGGAATACATTTCCTACTGCTCTGGAAAGGACTTTCAAATGGGAAATGCAATGAATATTTAGATGAGAACACATCCACCCAGGGGAGGTTAAAATTTTTTAATAACATTTTTTTCAAGAATGCAAAATCGTGTGTATTTATGTCAATACAATGATAACATATATTATACCAACATCTACATTTGGCCACATCTATGTATCTATCTGTACCTACATCTACACAGTCAGCCCTTCATGACTATGGGTTATACATGCATGGATTCAACAAAGGATCAAAAATAATTGGGAAAAATTATGTTTGTACTAAACATGTATAGATTTACTGATTGCAATTATTTCTTAAGCAATACAGGATAGCAGCTATTTCCATTGTGTATCGGTTGATTAGATATTAGAATTACTATAGAGGTGGTTTGAAGAATACTAAAGAATGTGTGTGGGTTATTTGAAATACTACATCATTTTATATAAAAGACTTGGGCATATATGTAGAACAAATGTGTGTGTGTGTGTGTATATATATATATATATGGAAAAATAGAAATACACATATAGTACATGTTATGTCACCAAAGAAGACAATAGGTTGTCCCTCCTCAAAGATATTTTGAAATAACATATATTATATGTAAATATTATATATCTGTGTCTATAAAACTACTTCCATAGAACACCAAGAGTTCATCTCATGTGTCTAGGCTAGAGATGTAGCTCAAGGTGCACGCCCTGGGTTCAATTCCCCAGTAGTAAAAGAAGGAAAAAGAGGATGAGAAGGAGGAGGAAGAGGAAGTAATCCAGGTGCAATAGCACATGCCTGTAATCCCAGCTACACAAGAGGCTGAGGCAAGAGGATAGAAAGCTTGAGATCAGCCTGGATAACTTACTGAGACCTTGTCTCAAAATAAAAATAAAAGGACTAGGGATATCGCTCAGTGGCCGATTCCTTGCCTAGCATCTGGGAGACTGTGGTGCAACCCTTAGTAATGAAAATAAAAAGGAAAGAAAACAAAAGAAACAAGAAAAGGAAGCCAAAGTCAAAGTCAAAATGTGAATTGCTAACTTTGAAGAAGAAAGAGACCCCTGAGCCAAGAAATAAAGGTGACCTGGCAGACAGCTAGCATGGAACAAGGTCTCCATCCTACAGCTGGAAGGAACTGAATTTGATGACAGCCTGAATGAATGTGAAAACTGATTCTTCCTCCAAGCCTCTAGGAGGACCACACAGCCCTGCTTTCATCTTGATTTTAACCTGGTGAGATGCATGTCGGACTTTTTGCCTACAGAAATGATGAGGCAATAAATTTGCATTGTTTTAACCTACTAGATTTATGGTGATTTGTTACAGCAGCATCAGAAAAGTAATACAGGCAACAACTGAAGACTCCTAAGGAAAAGACTTTATGAGTCCAAAAGCCTAAAGCTTCATGGACACCCAGAAAATCTGGGCAGATGACTATGGGAATATCTGTGGTGAGGCAACCTTAAATCTCAACCCAGGCTGCTCATATTGACAATCCCTTCTGAGAATTTAAAGCCCCTCACCTCTTCGTAATAAACTCTTTTAAAATAAAATATTATCAGAAAGAACTGTGCCAGGATGACACAGAGGTAACAGAAACCAGAGCATGCCCTATTGATATACTCCGTCATAGTCTTTTTGTCAGCTCAATTTTCGTGGAACATCTCCAACATTTAGAGAAGATGGGTATCTTTGTTAAGAAGGTCACCCAGTTGGTTAGTAGGAAGTCAGCAATAGAAATGTGAGTTCCTTAACACTTTACCCTAATCTTTCCATATCGTTACCTCTAATCCCTACATATGGTAAATACTGGCTAGAATTCAAAGATGATGCATTTAACAAATAGACCACAAGAAAGTAGGTTGTGATAGTATAGGTAAAAGGAAGAGAGATATTTATCAGAATCATTTATAGTACAAGTTATACATGTCATCAATGGGCAATACTGGTTGTCTGACTCATTGATAATTCAGGAAGAAAAAGAAATCACCAAAGATAGCCAGATACTTGGGACAAGGAGTTCACTTTTTATTACCCAAATAGATGCTTCAGTAATTCTCACTGCATTTTTCCCAAGATCTCGTGGCCACTTTTCAATGAGGAATCTTGATACCAACAAGCCTGTATCTGCCTTTGCAGATAAAATCAACCCTGGAAGGCAAATTGAAAAGCCCTGGGAAGAAAACGGGGTGACTCAGCATGCATGTTGAGAATGGAATCCAGAAACTCAAGGCAGGCAAATGCCCAGTTCCATGAACGGAACTTTATTTGGAGGATGTCAGTCTTTCCTCTTCTCCACCTATCTGAACTCCATCAGCATTGCCAGCATCCTCCCTGCAGTCTTCTGGGTTTCCCCTCTCTGTCATTCTCAACCAAAAGCTAAACACCTCACATCCCAGAACCACGAGGCAACCAACTCTTGGAGTTTGCCAGGTCGCAGGATCAGACTGCAGATCCATTCTGATTCCAAATCACTTCATCAGAATATCGAGAGCCAGAGGAAGACTCAATTTCTGCTGGAATGGCTTGTGAATATCTAACCAGCATGCAGACAGAAGCCTGAAAAGGAGGCAGAATAGTTTATATGATGTCTTGGCTGAGATTATAAAAAAGTGAAACAAAATCCCTCTACTTTTTAAGTGAGATCTATAAAAAAGAGAAATGATCTGGAAAGCATTGCCAAAATACATCAGATGCAAAATGCCCACTTTGACTTTCTGTCCATACTTTTGCTGAGATTTAAGATAAATCTTTCAAGAACAAATGAGACGTGTACATACACACACATACAGATCCATTTCCCGAACACTGATGGCAACAAATAAATTGAAATAATTGAAGTCAGTAATTGTAATCTGCTAATTTTTAGGAAGGAAAGATTTACCAAGAATGTCATATTGGAGAAAATCTGATAGGACATTCACTTTTGTTGGAAAGAATATTGATAAAATGAGATCTCACTTTCTCTCGATTTTACCATAGAAGTTTGAATAGGATATTTAACATAAAAATTAACATGTACCTGGAGCCTAAGTTAGCATCGTATCTTGACTACTGACCGTATACTTATCTCAGAGTGAGGTCCCCAGGAGTGGGTGGAGGGGTGCACTAATAGCAATGAGGCAGGGAGGACAGCAGTAGGGTGTGGAGTGGGAGCACATTTACCAGAACAGTGTGCTATTTCATTGCTTCCTGAAGACACCTAGTCTCTGGTCTTGGGAACCCTGCCAACAAATTCCCTCCTTTTGCTGAAATTTGCTTTGGTTGATTTCTGGTGAATGTTTACAAAAGTCCTAAATAGTGCACAAAAACAGTCCTGGTAGGTTAGCCTCCTGTTGAGAACCCACCCTCAGCATATATGCAAAGACCATACACTAAAACATGATTAGCTTCACTAGAAGTATACTAGGAGTCAAGCAAGACCCAAGACCCAGCCTTGATTCTCATAGTATTTTTAATTTTTCCTCTAAGAAAATCATTTAACCTCTTTGAACCTTAGTTCATCAACAAAATAATGCTCTTTTATGTCCACTGTGGAAAGTAGAGAAGATATTCTCCTTTCTTGAGAGAAGGTGTAATTTCATGAACACCAGACTGGAATGAACAGAACCTTGGAGGGCAGTGAAGAGAGACATGAATCCCACAGCTGATAAAGAAAATACAGAGCCTTCTTCAGCGAGGTATATGTAAAGGAAAGAGAAATGCCCTTAGTCCAAGAGATGAGTGGAATGGCATTGGTTGCGTCGCCATCTTCTAGTTCCTATCAAGTCACCCATTTTCTATCAGTTAGAAGAGCTGCTAGTGATACATTAGAAAAGGAGAGTTTCTTTATAGTTATTTAGTTACTTTTGGCAGCAGGAAGTCATAGGAGGCTCCTGGGAGACTACCCTCTTATTAATGTCTCAGTCCTTGTCTGCATCATGATTTGATATTCTTTGGAAGCTGATGCTAAGAATAAACCTTCCAGCAATGACATTTGCAGGCCTACTCCTTCAACCCTTGCTCCCCACCATACACCACACAAAAGTTATCTCTGGAGCACTGTGACAGTTCTTTCCATCTCAGAGACACACAGCTACCCAACGGACGCCACTGGACACAAAAACGTAGCCTCTTGTTCCTGTTACTACCTCGGGTGTGACTTTTACAGCAAAATTATTCGATGGTGCTACAAGAATCTAGGGAACTGTCAGCTTTGAAGGATACATATTCCTTCAAACTGGGAAATCTTCCAAATCCAGAGAGATAATGGGAGTGAGCAGGTTCTGCCCCTGAAAACACAAAGCCTTAAGAAGGGGAGGTACCTCCTCTTGTCTTCTGCAGTACTGCCTGCTCCAGGGATGATTAAAATACTGTTTTTGCAGCTGTCACACAAATGCTATTTAAAATTCCCATCCCCTGTCCCAGCACTTAATGCAAATTATCCACATGACAGAGGGTCAGAATGATAATTTACATGCAATTAGCCAGATGTGTTGGAATGAAATCTCTCTTACCCAGCCCCCCAAGA
Organism: Heterocephalus glaber; assembly: GCF_000247695.1. The sequence continues at coordinate 2,189,726 of NW_004624801.1, forward strand.
TTACCTGAATAATTCACACACACATAATCACCTCACTCCAGTGGGAACATTGTATGCCCTTGTTTTTTTCCTCCAAATACCTAGATTTTCTAACAGTGTTACATCAAGAAAATGCCACATCCAGAAAAGCAAATGAGATAACTCTGAGGCGAAGCTTCTTAAAATGCAGACAGAATTAATTTGTTTTCATTAGCTCCTTATCGAGTTACCTGACTTTGATTCTCAGCACAGAATGTATTTTAAGAAGGAGGCAGGGAGAGTGGGACTGGAAGATTTTCAGGAAATAGCAAGTTCTTTTTCTACTGAGATAAAAATCATTTGGCAAGCCAGGGTGAAATACTTCTAACTTCAGTAGGAAAAGAGAGGGAAAGAAAAAAATTAGAAGATGATAATGAACTACAAAAGGGAAAGAAGGAAGTGCTTTTTAAAACATTTAAATGGGACTTTACTTTTGATAATATTTCAACTTGCATTGCAATTTTTGAAGAAATGTCAGCATTATCCCTTAGGGAGCAATCTGAGATGAGTATTATACAGAAGTGAGCAATCAGGTGACTCTCATCAAAGGACCAAAACCATCCAAATTGCCCTTTCATATCCTGCCTTTTATTTCCAAAAAGGATGAGGCTGGTAAAAGCCAGTGATATGGGGCAAGGGAGGAACCTCAAAACGGTGCCAGCCTGCTCTGTGGGTACCTGTGACAGCCTGATAGCTAATCCTCCTTGGGGAGAGGGTTTGTTTTTATAGTTGGACTTGAAGAAAAGGGTGATGTTCCCAGGATAGGGGGAAAGAATGAGAACCACAAATGACTCTGAAGTATCACCTGACCTCCTAATTGGGGCCTTTGGAACCTCTTGGTCTTCTAAGATAGCCAGCCTCACCCTGTCCTCCTGGATTCAAATGCTAATGTGGAAAAGGATGCAGCTGAGTGACAAAAAGGGACACTCAGAGACAGGCTGAGCTCTTTATTTGGAACCATATTTATTACCAAGAGCAGTGAGTCCCTCAGCTCTACTCTGAAATGAAAACCGATGTCAAGGTTACTTAAATCCCTCACTAAGACAGCAGCATTGGGTCTATCAGTAGGACAAGCCCATGAGTTTCAGGCACTGAGAAAAGAGGAGATCCTCATTGGTTGGAACTGAGGGAAGAGGCAGAAAAGGAGGAGCAAGGTGTGGATTCCTACTGCCCATACAATTAGGCAAATCTAGGAAGAGGTTACGTATCCTTCCTCATCCCCCCCCCCCGGAAAGTATTAAGACATTTGAGGGGCTTGAACGCTGAAAAAACTACTGGCTTTTTGCCCCTAGCCTGTTTTCCTATTCACAAAATGATGACTGCTAGGCTGTTCCCCAGAATTCCCAGCTTTCTCCTTGAAGCACCGTGGTAATGCCACTCCCCGCCAGCCTTTTTGATGCAGTAAATTTGCGTTAGCCAATAGAATGTGAGAATACAGGAAATCAGACGCATTCAGGCAGACTTTAAGAGCCAATACATGATCATCCCTGCTTCCACTTCAATTCTACTGAGGCCAAGGCTATTCCAGCTGGTGGAAGGTCTACCATCTTGTTTGCCCCTGTGAAGGCAAAGTGAGTGGTACAGAGCCACCCCACCCCGACAGCTCTGCTTACCTTCTCCCACTGGCTGATCCCTGCTGAATGCGCAGGGCAAATAATTAATACTCTCAGCTACTGAGATTCTGATGTTGTTTACTGGACATACAAAAGCGTAAAACAGGGGGCCGGGATTTAGCTCAGTGGTTTCACCGCCTGCCTCGCAAGCGCAAGGTCCCGAGTTCCATCCCCGGTACCAAAAATAAAAAAATAAAAAATAAATAAAACAATAAAGAAGTCCAAAAGATTTCTGAGTGTTTCCTTAATGACTACATTGATCATTTGCCATTTCCATGAAATAACCAAATCCTTTAAAACAAAAATCTGTCCTTCCTTTTATGCTAATGCCATTTCGTGATGCATTAACCATCCACCTCGTCTGCCTATTGGGAAATCTAGCGCTTCTCGGTGAAGAAACTCCACCCTGTAAGGAAAGCAAGGCAGACGACTACATTCACTTAAATATTTTATTAATATTCTTCTGCCATCATTTACCAACAATGTGTCCTTAGAAAATGTACTCAAATTCTATAGCTTAATTTTCTAGGCTATAAAGTTAGAGCCATAATTCTTCTTTCTAAGTTATTGTGCCATGGAGAAAAAAGAAAATATACCGAGCAAAATCACCCTCCCACCCCAGTGCTGTTCACCATCGGGCATATCTTTCAATGCTCTTCAGGAAGGGTTTTGTTTCATACAGTGGGAAAAATCAATACCAACCTTCCAACTTGGGGCCAGGATTCCACAAACCGGTTAACACAAGACTCTTAGTAGGTGTATGTTCGAAATGCACAGAGGTTAGTACAGCCATGTTGACCATCAGAACATTATCAAATTGCCTTATAATTTATACACATGCAGTATATTTCAGCTATTTCCTTTGCCCTTGAAGAATAAGCTCTTGGTGTGTACAAATGGGGTCACTGGGGATAGCATTATCAACAGTTAATCAGCAGGGTGGCCAGGAACCAATCCAAAAAGAAAAGGCTTCTAAAATGTAGTCCTTACTTTAGACTCATTTAAGGCAAGATGTGACGGGGCAGTAAGAGGCCAGGCTTTTCCCATTCTGTGAACACATGACTTCTATTAGCTTACTGATACTGACACACCGGAGCCTTCCAAAGCACTCTGGGGCTCTGACAAGTGAAGTTTACATGAGGGAAAAGACAGGTCAGCAGGCAGGAAGCGCTGCTGGGGCGGGGCGGTGGAGGTGCTGAGTCTACATAGGATACCAGATCCGGCTCTGTTTTCAATGAGCATCTGTCCACAACTGAAAAGAAACTAACCACACCTGGCAAAGTTTCTAGTGCTTCTAGAGCTCTGATGGGGTGTCACTGTACATATAGAACCTTCATTAATCACAGGGAGTGCTGTGTGGATGCATGCTAAAAAGGGAAAAGTGGCCAGTTCTCACAGTGGGCACACACTGTCTCTGCTGAGCTTTCTAATCCAAAGCAAATCCAAGCTTGAATGTTCAGCTCCTTTTATCTCATATTCTAAGGACATTGTTGTTTGGTTGGCTTCTTAGAAACAGGGCTGAATTCTAATTAGTTTGCAGTGGGAGGCTTCATAATGGTAACTCAATCCTTGCATAAACTTAATCTTCTATTTCCCCAGCTTCCAAGCTTATGCTTAAGACCTCATCAGAAAAGGGAGGAAAAGTAGGGCCATCGCTGAACTGAGAAGTTTGGGACAATTCTTTGGTCTAAATTTCATGCCCAAAGAGATGGTTCCAAGGAAATATGGCTTTGTGCCCTTTGTTACAGGGGGGACCTACTTACTCAGGGCAGCTCTATTACCTCTCCAGATGTCTGTAGTTTCAGGCCATACAGCAAGAGGGAGCACATCATACTGTGAGGGGCACATTGGCCAGACACTTGAAACCTAACAATGCACTTCAGGTATCAGATCACTCTCTCCTTTTCCTGGGGACCTGGGTGGGCAATGGCTATTAGCCCATTTTACAGGTGAGGAAACTAAAACAGAAATAGATCATCCCACCTTCATTTGCATGAGGACTCTTGGCAACTAACTCTTAAACTGCAGGCAATTTTCTTCTGATTCTGAGTCTCCGGTGTCTGCATCTATACACTGCAAAAATGACAAATGTTACATCACAGTTGCTATGAGGTCTCATAAGTTAATGCATGTGGAAGTGCCAGAGTACTGAAAGATCTTTTGTAACAGGAGAAGTATTGCACAGCTGTGGGGCATTGTGATAAAGAATGGTGTAAATTTGAAGATTTGGGACCTGTGAGCCTTAGGCTGGAAAATATTCATAAAAAGAACAGAGGGGCTGAGATGGAATTTATATCATCAGAGCATAGAGAGTAAGAGAAACACAAAAGGCCCTCCATAGTGTGTCTGCTCAATTCCCACCCCATCTCCATTCCAACTTCTACTCTAGAATATACTCAGAGGATCCCTAACACAGTGCCCCAAGTCCCTCAGGATTATCAGGAAGGTTGTGACCCAGTGTGATAGCAAGGCATGGTAGCTGGTATTTCCCTCTGGTTTTTCAAAGGCAAATCCAAATTGTGTGTTGGGAGTCAGAAGAGATATCAAGTTGGATCACTTCCAATCCATTTAAAAATGGCTATGATAAACTGAGCTTTTAATGTGTGCCAGGAATCAAGTCATGAACATGGCACACATTTTCTCATGCTAACTTTGCTGGTTTGCTCAGGAAAGAGGGATTACCCTGAGTATGGAGGTTTGAATGCTAAGTCACTGCAGTCCTGGACAAGCTGGGACAGCTGGTCGCCATCCACAAGATAGGTATTCTATCGCATTTTGCAGATGAAAGCACTGAAGCGGAGAAATCAGGGTCACACAGCTGACCTAGGAAGATGTTTCAGCTCTAGACACTTTTTTGAAAAGTACATAGACCTTCCATTTTTGAAAATTCATTTTTGAAAGATACATATACCTTTTCCTTAGATTTTTAAACCTGTGCTTTTAAACTATAAGACACTAGCTAGAAAGAGCTCTTCTTGTGGGAGAAAGTTATAGCACATCAGCAGATAAGGGAAATTGCCTGTTCCTTCCTTTATTACAAGGTGTTTAACATTCTCATAGAATGTGTTTCTCAGTTGTTGATTCTCTGGGCTTTTTGTTTTGTTTTTTCCTGTTGTATTGTTGCTATACTTCCAAGGTATTTGAGGCATATCTGAAATGTTAAAATTAACTTTTATTTTTTGAGCTAGAGGATTCTGTTCTTGGGGAGAAAAGAGCAGTGGCATTAGCATTAGCAACTTTGACAGAATTAGGGTTTGATTCCCTAAGGAGTTCTTTTAGCGGTTGAATAACCCCAATCTGAAAATACAAAATCCTAACAGCTCCAAAATCTAAAACTTTTTGTGTGTACTGGCACTCAGCTAGTAAGTCTATTCACATATTTCAAACTATGAAAAACTCCAAAATCTGAAATGCTTTTTATCCCAAGCATTCCAGATAAGAGATGCTCAACTTGTAGATTGTTTTTCCATTTATGTGACAAAGAACTCATACCTAACATTGGGTTTCTATGGTTATAATTTCAAAAGCCACCAGAGACTCTCAAAGGGCATTTTCCTAGCACCTATATACCTTGCAAATGTACTTCAAGGCTACACTTCACCCAATATACTGGGTCTATGAAACAGACTCACAGGCTCAGGTAAATGGAGATATGTAAACCAAAGCAGTCAATGTATCTTTAGAAGGAGGCCCTGGAGGACAACTTTGATGCAGGAAAAGATTTTCCAGTGTCTCAAAGAGTTGTCCATGGATGGATCTACTTTAAAAAGACCTTGAGTAGGCTTCAAAAGAAATAAGGGCATATAGCTGCAGGAAGAGAACTGTATCATTTTATGGGCTATATGGGGACACTCTACAATCCTAAGGCAAAAATGACTCTCTTAATTTGATCAAGGAATAGAGCCAAAGGGAGTTTAGGCTGATTCTGGTTTTTATGAGTCATTTTGTCTGTGGACATGGCTAACAAACTAAAACAAACAAAAACTTCCCTAGGTGTGAGGTGATTAAAGTTTTACATTTGTTCGTTTGAAAAATTGCAAATGTTGGATGAAAGCCATGCTGTTTTGAAGATTTTATTTTTTTCTTTTGAAAATCCTAAGGGTTGCTGAGGTTCAAAAGAATACTTGATTCAAATAAAAAGAGAAGGCTTTTGGAGAGAGCCATGTTCTTCAGTATCAGATGCATTTTAGTCTACAATTTTCCACTCTGGCACATGTGGATGTCTAGGCTTGGGTCCATCAACTCATTTATCTCTGCTTTCATAAAAACGTATGTTTTCTGTTTATCTTTGTCCAAATGAATGCATTCTGTGCTTTCTAGTTCTTCTAACAATCCTACATTGTAAAATTTCCTATCAGAATGCCTGTGTGGCATAGTAAATCTATACTTGACTTAACAGTTTGAAAACTGCACAATTGGAGTGAGAAAATTAAATTACTACTTCCGAGGATACCCACTTCTCAGTCCTAATCTTAAAACAGATCATCACTTCAATTTACTGTGATTAAGTGAAGGGAGGAAGAAAAGTTAATATGAATCACTTCTATGCTACAAATTTTCAACAAAGCAAATGGAGGGGTACATTTTCCCACAAATATTTAATTTTCATATACAAGCTAGTGGCTGAATTAGAGAAAGTTTTGCATTCAGCACAAGCTCACTTGCAATCAAACCAAAGCAGAAATTTGAACTAAATTGTTGTTATAGCCTTCTAGTCCTTTTTAAAAAAAATTGATTGTATTGGTACATTTTAGGTATAAAATATAATGACATTCTTCATTGGAAATTTGCACCTTTACATAATCTCTCTTGGTTCTTGTTTTTCCTCTTTCCCCTTCCTTCCCTTGAACCCCTCCATGCCTCCCTACTTACAAAGACTGTTTCCATTTTTTCATTTTCTCATAGTAAATCCATTCTCTTCTTTCCTTTCCCCTACCCCTCCCACTTCTGCTTCCCCTTTGCCCCTTTTCTTCCAATTTCATATTATCTATTATACCTTTTAGTCCTTATTTACACTTTTAATTTCTCACATTAGAGAAACTATTCAGTATTTACACATGTGTGTCCTATTTATTTCTCTTAAGAGTATCACCTCAGTGTGCATCCATTTAGCTATAAATGTCTCTGATTTCTCATTTTTATGGCTAAGTAGTACTCCATTTTATTTTTTAAAAAACACATTTTCTTTATCCAGTCTCCAGTTGATGGGCAATTGGGCTGCTTCCAAGTGTTAGCTATTACAAACTGTGCTGGTATGAACATGGGCGCACATATATCACTGTGGTATGATTCTTTTAATTCTTTGGGAAAGATACCCAGAGGGGGAATAGCTGGGTCAAATGGGACTTCCAGTCCTAGTTCCACAGTGGTTGCACCAGTCAAGACTCCCACCAACAGTGGAGCAGGGTTCCTCTTTCCCCACAGCCCCGCCAGCATTTGTTATTGATTGATTTCATGATAGCAGCCATTCTTTCTGGGGTGAGGAGGAATTTCAGTATTGTTTTCATTTGCATCTCTCGAATGACCAGTGATGTTGAACATTT